>JAVQJD010002224.1:0-20045 GCA_036023655.1 Nannoperca australis
GTGTGTGTGTGTGTGTGTGTGTGTGTGTGTGTGTGTGTGTGTGTGTGTGTGTGTGTGTGTGTGTGTGTGCGTTTGTGTGCACATTAATTTAAGTCCACAGGTTTGTCTTGCAAACCCAAACCCAAATAAGAATAATTGCTTATTGATCTCTGACTACAGCGTGAAGCTGTCTTTAATGCCGGCGCATCTGTCGGCAGACAGACTGCAGAAGTCTTGTGTCTCTTGTTTATGACCGACCTTTATCACCCCTGTCTCCCTCGATCATACCTCTCTCTCTTTTTCTCTCCCATCCTGCTTGTAACCCTCCTCCCTCACCACCCATCCACTTTCATCTCCTCTGTCACGCTTCATGATCAGACCTGGAGACCATAACACCAACTCTCCCTGACTGACTTTTCTCTTTTTTCCCCCAAAATGTTTTACTCTTGATGAATGGACCTGGTGGTCATCTTCGAGCAAGTGGTAAACGTCTAAATGGATGTAAATGAACACATACACATTATTATCCTATTTAAGCATAATTTGTGTTGGTAGCTGCCTCTACAGCGTAGAGTCTTCAGTGTGCGGCCAGACGGATGGGTATTGTTTGTGTGCACAGCTGAAATCCAGGAGATTCTTTAAACCCACAGTTGACAAAAGTGGTGGAGGAGTGAAGTTAGTCACCGCTGAACAATTGCCAAGACAATTTAAAAGATTTTCATGACCATTCTGTAACTCTGCCTGGTAGAAACTGCAAAAGATGCAAAAAAGAAAGACTGCAAAAAGACTGCAAAAGAAGTTTACAGCTGGGGAAATTAGTGCCTCCTACTTAATTAACAATTAATAATATTTGTATATTCTTGTATTGGTGTTTTTGTGTTTAAGCTTCTGGATGCCTAAATTTTAAATTTAAAGTATCTATCTGTCTATCTACCTCTCTGCACAAACTTTAAAAATAGTAAATGATAGCTCATTTATAAAATGTAGGAGGCAGGTGAGAGTAAGTGTTCTTTAAACACGTTTAAACAATATAGTTGGTGTTTTTGTATTTAAGCTCCTCTTTTTAAGCATATGTCATCCTGGTGAAGTGTGTTTCTACATGTAAATCTACCCAACCGACGGAGGGAGTTAGCAGCAACAGTGATAACAAATAAATGTTTTTAAAAAACTCTCTAAGGTGGTGAATGACTGGATTCGCTTAGAGAATTCAAAAAAGTAGTGAAAACTCTGGAGAGAGTTTTATCAATCCTGATTGCTTGTAATCAAAGGAAAAGATACAATAATGCAACAAAAAGTAATGTAAATAAAACATGTATGACATTTAGAAACCAGAAAAATGTGATACATAGCCTGACTCCCCAGCCCTCCACAACACCAACAACATAACCCCCCTTCACCCATCAGCCCCTCTAACCTTCTCCACCCTCTTAATGGAAATTGATACAAATGTCAATTATCTAATTTATGAGTCATACGAGGGGAGGAGGGGCTACAAATATGAGCTATAATTGCTGAACGCAACTCCAATTTAGTGGCTGTCAGGATATCTGTAGGATTATGTCAGTGTTTGACTGTGTGTGTGTGTGTGTGTGTGTGTGTGTGTGTGTGTGTGTGTGTGTGTGAGAGAGACTGATACCATGCTGGCTGGAAAATTATGATGCATTAGTATCTTTGCTGGAAGTATCAGCAGTTGCTGGAAAACAGCACTTTTGTGTTCTGGAAAAACAAATCATCAGGGACCTTAAAATATCCATGCTTACACTAATGAAAACTGCAACTACATCTATTTTTTAAAGCAGTGATTCTACAATTTGACCTGATACTGCTATTGTTGGAGATTATGTTTATGAATTTCTAATTGTTCTAATGTTATTATTTACAACTACTCCAGCTATAGGCATTTCTAATATTGCTACAATGACTAAGCTACAAACATTAACTTAAAGTTAGAATCTGTGAAACGTGATTATCAGTAGCATGTAAGCGACAAATAGCTTTAGTTTTGTCTCATGTCTCTGGCTCCTTTTTGTGTCCACACCACATTTCAGGAAGCAGCTGCTAACTGACAAAGTTAAGAAAAGCTTCATAACACATAAGACTTTCCATATTTGTATTATGTGTGTATTCATTCATTATGGTGTTTCTCTTTAGCAGTCATACCCCCTCGCTGCCATCTTAGGCTAACAGGAGGCAAAGTTACAAACCGGGGGCAAATAAGACCTCAGTCAACATTTAGCCCTGGTCCTGGACAGTTCACATACATATACAAAAAGCACATGCACTCTAGAAACTTGTGTCCAAAATGCTAATTGAAAAAAATTGCCCAGAGACCGTGCTTAGCTTTTGAATCATCTCAATGTTGCTCAAAATATGTGAGGTGGGAGAAAAGAGCCTGGAGGATGTTTAAGCTTTTACTTTGTCAAATCCTTAACAAGGGGATACTCAAGGAACCTGTTAAACACACACCAAGTTAGAGAGGAACAGCTGGAGGAAAGAGTTTGAGCTTAATATAGAAACTGAGACTATACTGTTGAATGAAAGACTGCAGGATAGAATGACCAATTAATGTTCATGTGATTCATCAGGTCTGCTCTTGCTGTCATTTCCCTTTATTGATACAGTTAGCAAGACATTAGCTCCAATCTCAGTCTCTTCCTGTAATTGTCAGCATGTATAGTCTAGACAGACAATACTCAGAAAAAGAAAAAGCCCATCCATTGAAAAAACAAAGATGAAAGAAATCAATACAGCTTGATTAGTACAGTACACCTTTTCCTTGGCTTACATTGGTAGCAGTGACAGATAAGTGAGTTATGACAGTGACTGGTTATAATACCTCTTAAAAAGATATACTGGACACGGATTCAAGTAAGGTCTCTGAGAACAGACTAAGATAATCAAGCATACAATAAGATCGATGACAAAGCAAGTGAAGAGTCAGACTGGCTAATTTTCTCCCAGGTTAGTGTGTATAAAATACAGTACAATATTTGATTCTGCTGGTTTCCTTGGTGATGGATGCTGACGAGCACTGCTTTGATGAAACCAGGGTACTGTACCTTTAAAAGAAGCATGGTGAGCAACAACAGCCTAATGGTCATTGGTGTTAAATTTTGTATTCTTTTTTTTTTGTGCTATTGTAACATCCCTCCTTTGTTTAAAACATGGCTGCTTTAAAAAATCACAACAGCAGCTTGTCACAGATTTGATCAGCCTATTATTTCAGGTGTGTGTGAGGGTAAAAACAGGCGTTATTTGAGCAGTCCCACAATTAGCTGTTTTGTGTCCCCTCTCGCTCTCATTTTCAAGGCAAATATTAGAAATGCATACAGTATGTGTACTATTGGCAAAAGGACATAGGGAGGTGAACTTCTTCTATGTTATCTACACAGAAGGGATTCATCTTCTTCTCTTCAAGGGACGTGTTGTCGGCCCATATCAGCGAAATTAGTCTGCTTGTGAGTTTCTGTGGCTTTGTTCATCTATGAGCTATTTCTCTCTTCATTCAACAAAAGAATAATAATCAAAAACAAAGAACAGTGCCTTGTTGTATGCATGCTAGCCCCCATAATGTCATGTTAGGGTAATTTTAATTTGATTTAGACACAGAGACATAGGACAATAGAAAAGACCAAACTCAAGTATGTTCTGAAACAGAAATAAAATCAAGTCCTGAGTTGCTATTGGCCAGATAAACCTTTAGTGAACAGTTTTTTGTCCTTCCTGTGATCACTGGAGAGAATCATGACTGACAGGTGGTCTCACATGAATTCAATGATCATTCTGGTTGATAATAACTTCGGTATTATTCTTATAGTTTTGGCCTTTATTGATTATGATATCACTGAACACACCAAAGTATTTGCTGTGTTCATGTACAACAACAATAAATAAGGTAGGTCAGTGTTTAACCAGGAAGTCCATCTGTAAACTGTGATGCTACAACAGCCCCCTGTTTGGTTACAGCCAGGGACTTTTGTTTCATGTCATACCTCTTTCTCCCTTCCCTGGTTTCTTGTCTGCCTCTATATCAACTGTCCAAAATAAGCAAAAATGGGGGCTTGGATCCAGCAATGTTACCACATTTCCAGATCTCCACAATCAACAGTAAAATATCTCTCATTCATTCTTGAATGATAACTATGAAAATGTGACCCAAGTTGTTATAGACCAGAATTATTCATTAAGCTAACTGAAATAAATTGATCCCAGTTCCTCTGTGAATGACAAATGAGTGGAGGAGAGGATGGCAGGACACAGAGGATGAAGAGGGCAGGGGGCAGATGTAAGGGAGGGAGCAGGTGGTGGAAGAGGGCTAAAGTACATAATTATTATTTCCCAGTGAGCATGTGGTGCGAGGCGGAAGTGTAAGTTCATGTGTTAAAATGACGTCAGAGCTTTGTTTCTGGGGGGACTCAAAGTTCATGTCTGGGTCATGTTGAGATCAAAGTTCAGGTTTCAGATTTCATTTATGGTCCATGTCATCAATAATGGGCGTGTTGTAACTCTGGAACAGAGGCTGCATGAAGAGCCCCAAAGTCCCGACCACGCACACCAACACAAAGATCCACAGGAAGAGACGGTCGATCACCATGGCCACGTACTTCCAGTCTTCAATGATCTGCAGAGAAAGGTTAGATATTAAATCCTAACTAATGGTGAATGTCCTTAACTAAAGTGACCTGAACTGAATTCAATTCAATTGTTGGTTGTTGTTATTTATTATTTATATTAAATTATTTATTAATTAAAGCAACAGTAATGTTGCTGTGACACTACTGTGACATAATATTGAGCAGTACAAATTCACAAATACCTGAATTGAAACTGTTGATGGATTTGCTCCGTCTGAAGGCACTTTGTATCATAGCTGCTTTGGACTTTGCCAATGTTCTATTTAATTTTCTTGATGGTTAGTAGTGTAATAAATCTGGCATCAAATCACATCCAAAAGTCAAAGTTGCTCAAGCAAACTTAGTGCAAATGAATCAAGACTGGTGTGCAACATTTGGGTCCTTAATAGAGTTACCCACAGAAATGCATACATCAAACACACATGATGGAGTTAACATAATCAAAATAAAATTATGATAGAATTATTAAATGAAATGATCACATAGCCTAGAAAATCAGCATTTGCAGACCCAAAAGATTTCTCAGATTGTGTCCTTGCAGTTCTAAAATGAAAATGTACAATATTTATTTTAACAGAACAATTTCTCCGTCACTGTTGTCAAGTAGGATTGAGACCCCAGAGTATTGCCTCCAACAAACAGCATGAACAGTACTCTTGAATCAGTATAATCAGGACACTTGAACATAAAAGACTGTCAGAAAGAAATATGTGATTGCTGATTACAATATGATATTTGTAATCAAAAATAGAATGATGAATTAAATGTAAGAATAATCATGTTTGGTAAAGAAGAGTTTTATGAGTTTGACTGTAACAATACTAATCCTGTTGGAGCCTGAACATCTGGAAAAGTCAGGACATCACCAAGGTCATTGGATACATCATCTGGGAGCCATGAATGAAAAGTCAGGGAATCACCAAAGTCTGTAGGATACATCTTTAGGGGACCACACATGTCTGTACAAAATTGAATATCAATCCATCCAATATTTGCCGAGATATTTCAGTCAGGATCTAAGTGGAGGACCGTCCAACAGATCAACACTGCTATCTATACGGCCATGGTGCTAGTATGGCTTAAAACTCTGTTATAGTCTATCAGTCTATTGCTACGCTGCCACAAATGTTGTAAAAATATCTAAAATGTAAAAACAACCTATGTCAGAATGGAAAAATGAATTGTATGACAACAACAAAAACAAGCAGGTGAAGCAAAAGCCCTTGCACAAGCAATCGTACGTACGTACCCCTTCATCATCATCCTCGCTTTTCATTTTGTCGGCGATATAGCGAACTCCATCCACCGCATCTTCCACGTCAATGTTGCACTTGAGCGTCATCCTCTTCCTGAAGTCTGTGTTCTCTGACAAGTCGCTGATCTTATAGCCGTATCGTTTGGCCGACTCCTCGTTCACAAAGAAGGATGAGGAGGAATCTGCCATTCCTGCAGGACTTCCAGTGCCTCCGTCTGCTCCACGCAGCTTCTGGTCAGAGTACAATCGCTGCTTGTGTTTTTTCCGGAACCTCTCTCGGATGTTGGAGCTACCGGGTCTCCGCATGAAGAGGTAAGAAGGGAGGCGGTACAGGAAGACACGCTTGACCCAAGGAGGCATGGCGTGTGTACTGGGGGACCGATGGTGCACATTGAGCACGCAAACGCTGGTGACAATGGAGAACGTTACCAGCACCATTGAAAACATCAGATACTTCCCAATCAGAGGCACAGCTAAAGACGTAGGTGGCACAATCTTTGAGATAAGGAGTAAAAACACAGTCAGGGCCAAGAGGACAGAGATACAGAGAGTCATCTTCTCACCACAGTCTGACGGGAGGTAGAACACCAGAATAGCCAGCGACGTGATCAGGATGCAGGGAATGATCAGGTTAATGGTGTAGAACAGAGGTTTTCTCTTGATAATAAAGTCATAGGTGATATCCAGGTACTTGATGTCATTAGGGTCTTCATTCTTGCGCCCAGGCAGGGAAACAATATCCCACTCACCACTGGGTTTAAAGTCGTCCCGTGATGCAAAATCACTGAGGAGGATGAGATCAATCTCAGTGTGGTCGTAGGTCCAGGAGCGAAACTTGAGAGTGCAGTTCTGCTGGTCGAAAGGGAAATCACGGACTTCAATTTTGCAGGCCGATTTGTAGATAGCTGGTGGGAGCCAGGCGACCTCGCCGTTGTTGGAGACCACGGCATTGGAGTAGAAGGAGACTTCATAGGTCCCATCAGCACTGACAAGAGGAAAAGGTAGGAGATAAGAAAAAGAAAGATAAAGTTAAAGCACTCAGAGAGAAACTGATTACTGGAAGGATCATAAAGTAAATCATACTTAAAAACTATCTCTCTCATTTAACTTTATATCTCAACCATCTCCACACAATATATTAAAGATACATAAACTTGGAGGTCAGAGTAGAACTGCTGCTCCTTTGCATATGTTTGAGCACCTAATAAGGATGCACCCTGGACACCTCCCTGTAAAGGTATTCAAGGCATATCCACCTGGGAGGGCAACCCCAGAACGAACTGGATGGATGGATGCAGGGAAACTTCAAAAAACACTGTCAATACTGTCTTTAAAAATATCTGTAGTTCAGTCAGAGACACTTTCATTAAGGAACTGACTATCTATAAAAAATGGTTACACATTTAGATTTGGTGGAAAGCGCTCCACTCTTTGAGGCATCCAATCAGTACAACCGAGTATGGATTAACAACAGAATCAGTGTTGCAGAAATCATCAAGAGGCAAAAAGTTAATCAGTTCACTGTGCTGACTGAGAGCGAGTTGAGAAAATGTTTCAATGACTGTTACCATCTGCAGCGATGACACAGTTAGTGACAACAGTTATGTGTGTTGAAAGTTAAAGAATGTTTATCATCCCGAGGGAGGATCTCAGCCTGGGACACATTCCAGCAACATGGGAACAACTGCCCCCCCGCCGCCGCCGCCACCTCAAATCTGCTGAGACTGACTTTTTTCTTCATCTTACCAATGCTGCAGGTGATGCATTATAGATAAGTGGCCTATCAATTATAAAGTAGGTCAGGAATCCAACCATCACACTCAGTCTCTAATGCTTTGGGGCTGTTGTGAATATGCAAACTAATTAAAAATGCAGAGGCCCTACCTGCTTACTGCAACCTCTGGTCACCCAGACTTGGCCAGAGACCTTAACCTTATGCCGTAAAAGTTGTGCTTATCATCTCCTATAATTTTGCCTCTTAAGCCATTATGCTATTTAGTGGTATTTAGCTGACCAGCAATCTGTGTTCATAAAAGTTCAATGCCCACCAGTCATGTATAAACGGCAGAGTAACACAGCAACTGTGGGCCTGTCAAACTATCTCAATCTCAGGTTCAAAGTTAATTATTTATATGTTCTGGAGCATTTGATCATATCACATAGTCTTCATCAGCAGATAGTGTTTGCACTGGTTTTTTTCAGAACAGTTGCTAAAGGCATCTTGTGGTGAGATTTTCTCGTCTATCTCAATCTAATTTACCCAGTCAAGTATCACAACAGGTTGCTTACATTTGTACAAGTAGGACAGCTGCAGCAGGATTTGAGTTTGGGCTCTTTTTTCACTTTAAAGTGAAAATGTATAATCTTTGAGAGGAAAAAGTAACTCATTGATCCTCTTACAAATAAACTTGGAATACATAAGTAAAATAGGTGTAAAATGTATACCTTTGTTTGCTCTATATTTTAATGCTGCATTTTTACCAAATGTTGTGTTTTTTTGTTTTTTTCTGTTGTTATTTCACAGCTGACAGCTAAGAATCAAGTGAAATAGTGAACAGTGAAACCTATATGGCCAAATTACCTCTAGTTATTGTACACAATTGACTTTAAGCCAATGTTAGTCCAAGTGGGCTATAAAGGTTGAAAAGAAAGTTCAAATCTACCTGTTATCATACTAGATACGTATCACCACACTGAAACAAAATGCTAAACTCAAACATCAAAGTTAATTCGTGACAGTGACATGATTTGAGACAATAGAGCAATGACTCCTATATAATCTACATTTGCATGATGAAAGTTTACTGTTAATTTTAAGAAACTAGCAGATGGAAAAAAACATCCAGGTGTTGCCCTATAAGGGTGACAAATGAGGTGTATGAAACAGCTGCAAGATGAATTCTACTTTTTGCACAATAACTAAACGCTCAAATATTTAAATGTTTCTGTATCTTTCATGTGCAATCATGTTCAGTTAGGTCCAAAAGACATAGACAGTCTTATCGCAGCAACACAACAAATGTATGCTGATTATTAAAAATATCATCAAATCCTGTTCTTCCAAAAATACGATTTAGTATACAGTCTAGTTTGACCGTTTTTCTCATCTGCAGGTCAACTTCTGTCTTGTTGCTGCCAATTTCTGATAATACATGTTTTTGCTCAAATGTAAATGTGAGATTTGATCGCTTCATGTGGGCATCAGTCATCAAAAGTGGGACCAAATGTACTGTTGTCTTACCTGCACATGTTACAATTTCAATATGTCCCTAACTCTCTTGCTCTGCAAAATCTGTTATCTCTCATCCCTTAAAAGATCGCTCATTATTATGTCTGTTGTGTCTGCAGACAGTCTAGATGGTGTTACCAAAAAAAAAAAACATTTTGGTTGTATTCATTATCCTAAAAGAGGTAAAAGTGGGATTAAAAAAAGGGGGAGATAAGAGGATATAAAGAACAAGAGGATATAAGAAAACATTTTAGAAAAATTGGGCTTTTGAATAAAGTTGCTGATGTTTGTTCCTCTTTCAATCACTTAGTTTTACAGACACACACGTACTTGTTGTAGAGGACGATGTCTGGCAACCAGATGTGTTGTGACGGGAGACGGATTTTCTTGATTCCCTCGTATTCTTCAGGGTCCCACATTAATCTGTAGTCATTCCAAACCTGATGAAGAGGTTCACACAGCAAATGAACCCAAAACATACATAAACATATCAGTTCATGCACACCAATGCACACATTGGCTCAGCCAGCCTCTATCTGGAAAAAAACGTTAATTTAAACAGTTGTAGATATATTTGTTCAACGCTGTGACCCGGCTGAATGTCTCACATCATAAACATACAATTCTGCGCCACCACAAACCCACATATGCATGTGTGTATGTGTACTAATGACTAATATGACTCAGACGCTAGATGGGCCGCTAAGAGATAGAGATTGGACCTAGCATGACCTCCTGCACACAAACACACACTTAGACGGAAAGGAGAACAAGAGGATGAGTGGGGACACAAACCTGACTGAGCCAACAGTTGGTGGTCATGATCTGCTCCCTCTCATTCTGAAACACAAAGACAGGCAGAAGGTTTGTTGATGGCTGAAAGTGTGTGAACACAGTCCTAGTAGAAATAATCTCCACCATCTGTGCTCTTGAATGATCTTAAATTAGTAGGATATGCCTTTATGAATACAGCATATGTGGATTCTGGTGTGTGTGTGTGTGTGTGTGTGTGTGTTTCCTCACCACGTTGATTAGCTGGGCGAGAGACACCTGGATGTAAATGGTGACCTGCTGGCTGTTGTTGACAGCTGGTCTGATCAGCTTGTTGTAGCGCTCCGGTGACAACAGGTGACTCACCAGCCGTTCCTCCACCTCCGCACACAAGGCAGCTGCGCGCGCACACACACACACACACACACACACACACACAAGAGAGGACCTGTATTATGCACTATTATGTTCATGTTTATGGTTAAGTGAGAGAATGCACTCTAGATGAGAATATGTTTCATATAAAAGCCCAAGCCAGGATTTATTTTCCCTGTTGTCACTTTAAAAATACATTTTTGTAGTCCAATTGTCCAACACAGGGGTGACCATCCGCCTGCCATCAGAGCCAACAGTCTGCAGGTTGGAGGGAAAACACACAGACTGTTGGTTCTTCATTGTTTGGCCATCCACTAGTCCAACATTTTGTTTAGTGACATATTGCCATGCTTATGGTTTTTAGTGTGCTTCGGGGATCCAAACCATTACAAACAGCTTTAGAACCGTTCACGTCAGCTTCCTGGTTGTAATTGTGAATCTGTGATCAGAGATATCTCCTACTTGGTGAACACATGAAAGTGCTGACCCCTTCCCTTGCTAGCCTCTGTTGAGCTATCACCTGTAACTAAATGGGTTTTCCTGTTAAGGGCCTCTTTCATAATTGTTTCTATAAATCAGAAATATGTGTGTGGTGTTTTGTGTCCATAATATAAATTAAATGGGAATTTACAACCAAACCATAGTATAAGAATAATTGTTTTGATAGCATTAACAGCATATCTCTTCCACACATTGCCAAAGCCTTAATGGGAGCTAGTTATGTAATCTCATTCTGTTTGACTAGTTGCCAAAAATGTCAAACTACAGCCGCGCACAACCGCTTCAATAAAAAAATTAAAAAGTCACATTCTCGGATTTTGACTTCCCTAATTTCATCATCTCAGTGGAGTGAGTCTTGAGATGATGAACTCATATCAGGCATGGTGTGCTGAGGGTGCCCAGCACTGAATAATGTGTGTTTCTTAAACGATGATGGTGACAAGACAGCTGGGGTCACATGCAGAGGTGTGTGCGTAGGTAGAAGTCCATGTCAGAAATGCTCTTTATAAGTTCTACAGCCTGATGGGATGGATCTTTTCTGAAAGAGATATGAGGTATGAGTTTAGTGTTGCACTGCTGACTGAGAGTGAACAGGCTTTAAAGAATAAATCAAAGCCCTTGAAGAAAATAATTGAATAAATGACACAAAACCTGACTTCATTCACAAATATTATCTCAACTGACTTCTCTGACAGCTCTTTGATCATTGCTGCTTTCTTGATTATATGTATGGTAATCCCACAATAACAGAGGAACAAACAAACCCACACACACACACACGTGCCCAGAGGTGTAGTTGCTGAAGCGATGTTTAAATCTTGTTGGTGAAGCGGTGTTTAAATGTCGTGCTGTGAGGTCCCACCAATTAGGTGCTGCAGCGATGTAGCAAGCTCCATGTCCTCAGATGTAATGAGTGTGTAATGAGAGTAACAATGCATGCAATCTGCAGTACATATGATAATAATAAGTCACATTTGAACAGACACACTCACAGAGCATCCGCAGGGCTGACTGCCCCCTTGTAATCAACAAAGAACAGTGTTCGACTGGGTCACAGAGTTTTATTGTTAGTGGGTGGTTTGAAACACTCTGTTCAGTTAAAATGCTCAGCTAGAACTGACTGTGAAGCAGTCACCAGGACTCTGCATATCTGCATATCTGCTTTCCTTCTGTTCAAAATCCAGAAATATATAAATTGATTTATCCCTACCTAGTTGGCTTGCTTAACTTTACTCCGCAATCTAAATAAACTTTTGCCTCCAGTGCTCCCGTACAAGTAAATAGGCACTCTATGTCACACGCTTTCATCTAAAAGCCTTTTTTCTTATGTTTTGTCTTGTACCTGTTCTTTCCTTCTTCTTTTATTTGTTTTCTTTGTACCTTGTTTTTTGGATGGCTTTTGTGACTGTCTTGTTTGTGCTTCATAAATAAACTTTGCCTGACACGACTGCAGGCTATGGCTTTCCCGCTTACAGGACAGTATAATCTGGAGGGTGACAAAGAAAGATAAGAGAGAGAGGTGGATTGTGTAAGAGGTCGGTGTATACTGTGTATATCTCAGCACCAGAAGCCTCCATCTTCAAAAACAACAATTAGGATAAATCTTAAAGCTCACACACAGTCAGACTGCATCTTGCAAACTCGCTCTTAGCTACGAGACCCACATCTGGAAACAACCATTCAAGATTCAGAAGGCCGATGAGTCAGCAGGTGTCCAGTCAGGAGTAGGAAGAGTTTGTGTTGATGTCTCAGTGAAGGAAAAAACTGTCAGTCCTCTCTTATGTAGCCTACTTGAAGTGATGTCTGTTTTAAGTTGAGTCATCAACGGAGTTGCCATACCACAGCGAGTAGAACCATCAAAAACAGATGAAAAATGAATTAGAACTGATCTGATGTTAGGACCTCAGCAAAAAGCCATTTAAACTTCTGTAAAGAAAAAAAATTAATGAAAGATGTCGCTGGTTGATGTCTTTTGGTAAAACAGCACATTGGACAGTTGTGTGGCTTTGGCAGTGATTTCCATCCTCTAACTGCTTTTAATAGTCTAAGCTGTGGAGTTTGACACTAACCCATCTTGGCATATGACAGCTATGTGGCCAATTTCAGCTACAAAGAGCACATCATTTTCACTACAAGATATTGTAATAAAGTCAACCATTCATTTTGAAACAGCTGTGCTAACACTTCTGAACTGACATCATCAATATACTTGTGTCCAAACATATCAAAACTGCTTTGGATAACTATGAATGCTGTTTGTTTTGGCACTTTACTTGCACTGGTTTTTAGCCATGGTGCTGGCTGTCATATCACTATAAACTCAAGATAAAAATGTTTTCTGAGACATGTCAGGATCAAACTGAAAGGAAGAGGCACCGAGCTTTAAGGGCAGGTGCAGGAAGGAGAGACATATTTTACACTTGGTCAGTCTACATTAACCTCCAGCAGGCCTCCATCTCAAAAGGAGACTGGAGAAGTGTCCGACGTCTGAGCAACTATGAAGTGACACAAAACCTCGAGGGTAAATGTCTACAGAGAGCTCTGAAACACAGAGCTCTGTCTGTCAGGATCAGACAGAGAGAGGAGACACACGAGAGGAGAAAAGGACAATAGACACACAACAAGCAACAGCAAGGAGTGTGAGACAAAACAATTCCCCAGATTAGTCGAATCGGCTGATAAAATTAAATAGGATCATGTTGTATTATGGTAATGGTCCATGGGAAATCACACTGATTCATGGGTTTGCTTGATTGGATCACAGCCTGGCAACATTTCATTGTTTATATGCAATAAAGGTGCAAAGTGCTGCATAATGGCATGCATGTTTATTTGTACTAATTAAAAGCGACTGGTGTGATGTTGAGATTCTGGTGGCCTGGGACTTGAGACGACACTTTCTATAAACCCTGTTGGTCTAGCTCATTGTTCGCGTTTCAGCTTTATCATTGTGTTTTTGTTAATTGGATTAACGCCTTGATAAAAAAGCAAGAGCTGTTAAACCACCAAGAACTGACAAACAGACGAGGGGAGATAGAATTTACGCACTTGTTAGGAACCTGTTTAGTATCTCGTTGAACTACAATCATTTTCTGTGCTACAATGAAAGAATAAGACTTTTTATTACATTATTAAAAAAATATACTCCTTCATTTTACTCATCACGAGGAGTACTACTCAGACTGACAGCATACAAAGATCTAAAAGTCAGGATATCTCGGCCTCTGCTGCATCAAAATGTTCTTTTTTTAACCTGTGTCTTGAGAGCCACCCAACTTTATGAAAGAGCAATAATAATCGCTGGTGTACGCCTTTATTATCCGCAGTCCACAATAAACCTTCATTAATCCAAGCCCTCACCACAATAACAAAACTCTCAATACTGAGAAAAACATATTCAGCTTCCAAACTGACCACTGCTAAACCGGGGATAAATCTATGCCACCATGTAGGAGAAAAAATGGCAATGAATCATCAAATTCACAGTTTCAGATTAGAGTGAGAACTGTTTGTTTTTCTCTGTCTGCAGTTTTAACATTAACTTTGCTATTAAACATTTTCATAACATTTCCTTTTTAGCATCTAAGCACCCATCATTACAGAGCTTTCATGAACCAGAAAAAGCTTTTCACAGAGTGGCTGTAGATACATTTAAACACATATTTACTGTACAGATGCACAAAAGAAGCTAAATCTATTCACTGAAGGATTGATAAATAGATCCTATTTACGTTTGCAACACATTTCTACTGTGGTGGCTTCAGCTTTTCTCTGGCTGCTCTCTGATTTCTGCCTGAGAGAAATAGGAGATGTCATATTGCCTTAAAAATGTAAAGGGGGTGGCATAAAAATAAACCCAGCACAAAAGATTACTGTGAAAGACAAATTACTTAATGTGACAAGTGGAAAGGACCGAGGATGTTGAAGAAACACAGTATAGGGTTTTCTGCAGAGCGATGTAACGTATGGGGTTGGACAGTAGATGAGGCTAAAATGAGATGTGTGTGAGGTTGCTGTAAGAAGAGGCAGAGCATTAGAGTGTCTACCAGCAGGTCCCATCACACATGTATGCACACACACACACACACACACATCCACTCCTGTCCGGCTCGCTGCACTCTCCGCACCTCAATAATTCATCGCCGCTAAAATAAAAATGCCATCATCTCGCAAGGAGAGACTCAACCACAATCAAAGATTATTTTCCGAGTTTTTCTCAACCAGATCAAAACAACACATCACCTACTCCGTCACATACAGAACACGTCAAACTGTAACCAAAAAACTAACAAAAAAACATTGCTGCTGTGTTTGGGTGATGCAGATGGATGGACAGGCTGTGTCGTCAGTCCAGTTTACAGAGAGAGAGAAAACATCCAGATTTTTGCATTCTTTAGGTTCTTTTTTAGAGTAATGCATTATTCAGTGTGTTGCCATCTGGGGTGGCCTTTCTGAGGCCAAAACAATCTAAGCTTCAGCTGTCTTTGGCTTTGCTCTGTACACTGCCCGTATCAGTCATGTTATAAAAGACACCCCCACGTGCCATTCATGTGCATCCGTAGCCACATGGTCGAGTTCCAACAAGGCATTTCACATTGCTCACAGAGTATCCACTGCCTGAGAGATTTTTGTGGTTTTTTTTGTTTCTCGTGGGATTTCTGTTGGTTGTTAGCCCTCAAACTTTTCATCATCACGGACAGCCCTTCCGCCTGTGAGGATAAAACACTTTTTTTTCTATCTGTCACAAACTCTCCCTCATGTCTTTCTGTCCTGCTTTGCTTGTTTCTTCTCAGCAGTGACAGAAACATATGAAGGTTGAGTACAGAAGAGAGACAAAGGCAGCAGGAAAGGTGTCTTTCTTCTGTTACAGCTCCCTAAGTGTCACCCTCACATGTAACCGCTGCTTAAGTTTGCACCAGTTTCTTCGAAGTACATCTGATGCAGCTCTCTCTCTCTCTCTCTCTCTCTGTCTCTGGCCTGAAACCCACGTTGCTCTCTATCTCCTCATTTGCCTCTTTCTCTTATTCGAATGGCAAAATCCAAACAAGTGTGCCAACGCAATGACTAATAGTTTACTATGAAGTGTTGACTCACTGACGCCGGCACCTCTTGACACATCTGCAGTTATGAGAAAGCAGCTTTTTAAACTTGTGACAAACAACAGCCTTAGAATAACCCCAGAACAAAATTAAAGAGTTGCATATTTCTGCCCACCCACATGTAAAGTTTCACCTGGGGGCTACAGAGAAGCACAGTCGGGGTTGTGTGAGGGGGAATCACACACTATGCGAGTGTGATTCCCCCTGTTGCACTCTTAGGCATTGTGCGAGCGTTTAATGAGAACATCTATTCGGGGTAGCTGCGGCACACATTGGCACATTTACTACAGCACGCAGCTGATACTGTGAGAGACAGAGAGGACAGGAAACAGAGGGATGCTTGATGAGGAACTCAATATGTCAGATGAGTTACAGCATAAAAGAAGATGAGTGGCGCGGAGAGAGGCAGAGAGCGAATACATCCCAACAAAGAGGCTGCCAGGATTTAGTTGTTTTACCGTAGCAGCAGGGGTGAATTTGATAGGGGTGACAGAGCCACACTCATGCAATGCCTGAGCTGCAGACAGATCACAGGTGATTTTCCAAAGAAGTTGAATCTGTTTTGCAAAATAAAGGGGGAACGTGAGGAAGGAAGGAGGGTGTGGGAACAATTAGGAGACCTACTAAACTTAATACATGCCCATAAGGTCCACACTTGACTGAACAAGACATGAATGAAAAGTTTGAGGGAGTTTGTATTGCAAATACAAGATTTAGATGCATGTGTAAAGTACTATAATACTGATACAAGTTGAAAGGTCATAAGAGCAGGCAAACAAACAAGTACAGAGAGACAAGAGAGAAAAACTTAATCTGAATAATGAACATCATGTTTGTACTGTTTTAGTGACACAAATAAACACACCTAACTTATTATACATGGATATGGAGATGTCCTACTGTTCTCCACTTTGTTTTCAACAAAGTTGCACAGAATATTCCCAAAATGAAACTGACTACGGTCATTTTAGCCTTGAAATTTCCATTAGAAATGTGAGTAAATGTACTTGTTCCGCCTCATTAACTCACATTTCTATTATCTCCACACAGCGTGCCTTTATTCCAATGCAAACGTGTTCAGCTTATGGCGCTATCTATCTAAACACGGTCAATGAATATGAGAAAGCAGATACAGATGGCTGCGGGGGTTGCCCTGTAAAGATCATGCACTGGCACCTTGAGATCCCATTTCAGCACCACGGGCAGCTCCTGAGTGGGGTTCCCTAGCTTCTCATTAGTCACTTGGATTCATAAAAACAAAAAAGAGAAAATACCTCTACTGTATAGAAATGCACTGAGTTAAGTTTAAGAGACAACACATTTAGATGCCGGTTATTACCATCAGAGGGGCCTTGGCACAAAGTGTAGGTCATTAGGCACAGTGAGGGCCACAGAATACCGTGGTGAGATTTCACCCAATTAGAGCCCAATCAACCAACTGCTTAGTGGGTCAAGAGGAGACCACAGTGCGTAACGGTTGCCGTTAGATATGTTGTTTAAATCACAGACTAGGACATGCGGGAAAATGTGCGCTAAAACAATGCACCCTTGTCGAACATCACACCATCTAAAGCAATGCCATCATCAGCATGTAATGCGAGTAACGAGCAAGTTCGTTGATTGAGGCGAGCTGAAACAAATCACGTGCTAAACTAGTCTGATGCGCGGAAATGCCACTATTTTTCCCCACCGGCATGCTTTCCGGTATCACGTGTTGTCTGTCAAGTAAAAATGTGGCTTAAACATTTCCCCAAAATGTTAACACTGACAACGAGCGTTACATTTTAGCCTATCGGAGCGGAGGTGTGCCGTTTTAAGCTTCAAAGCACGTGTGGTATCAAATGATTCAAATATATCTAAGACAGAATTCCCTGACGTGGTATATTAATTGGCATAAACAGAGCCCAGGCAGAGAGAGAACTATTTTACAATCACTGCGTGATTAAAGCCACATTTGCAAAGTAAGGGAGGATTTGAAGAGATTAGCCTACTCACTTGCCACGGTGAGGACCAGGAGAGCCAGCGCTGCTTTCACCGGGGCTGCCATCGCTTCCTCCCCTCCAGTGCGACAGACACACGAAAACTTAGTAATTTCTCGCCTGTGTTTTCCTCTCTATTTATTTTATTTTATGTTTTGCCCCTCGGTGTGAAAAAAGTAAAGAGTGAAACAAAAAAAGAAAAAGAAAAAAAGGCAGGCTGGATTATAGCGGTTTCATTGCAAGGGATTCCGCAAATGACAGCCGGTGGCCGAGGCTCGGAGGCATGGATGTGAGCGCCGACTGCCGTCTGAGCCCAGAGAGATGCAGGGCGCTTTCTGCCAGAGTGCACCGACTCCACCGCTGGTCCCGGAGCTGTGATTGCGCGCAGCGGAAACCGGCTGTAGAGAACAGAGTCCCCCCCTAATTCTTCTTGAGCGATGCAAACAACGTTTTCCTCGGGGATATGGGTCAGAAGCTAGTGGGGATACGCCAATCCCGTTATCGCCGAAGCGGCCATTCTTCAGATAAAAGATTTAAGCGCCCCGGTGCCTCACACCGCCCTGCCCGCCCAGTGCGCTCCGCCGTCGGGCGTCAATTTCACTCCCTGCCGTCTTGATCGACACAGTTTGACGTGACAGGAAGCGATAAGAGTCAGAAACCCCCCAAGGGAGGACGTTTAATACCCAGCAACCATTGAAATCAACTTTATCTTGTCCAATCAAAGGAAAATCCCTTCATTTAAAAAAGCTCGTTAATTAAAACACACTTTTAAAATCTCTGAGCTTTTAAGAGGGGAGCAGCTGAAGGAAGCCAAAGTGTTTTGGGTTGAGCTGTTGGGCTAAAAGTACAAAGAGAAAACTTTGTCTCTTTAAATTCTGCAATCTGTTAACTGGAGAGAAAATAAAAATAATAATAAAACATTAAGCACGTTGTGGTTGTTTGTTCCCTCACTGAGGCTGTGAATGAAGGGTGAGGGTGGTCGAGGGGGTCAATGTGTGCGTGGGGGTCGTGACATTTCGCACAGGAAGCATGAAAACCTTTAGGTGCTGGCAGTCAATTATTTGAAATAAAAATAATGCAGCTAATGTGATATTTTATTTATCCCTATGGGGCAGTTGTCCGCCCTGTTTCGGCACCACTCTCACCACAGGAAGGTCAAAGGTCAGGGTCAGCTACAGGACAACAACAGAGCGGGTGTCTTGCTCAAGGACACTTTAGCAGCACAGACCCAGAAGACGGTCCTGTAATCAAAAGGCTACCAAAAACGGAGAGCTACAATCCCCAGTTGTCAGTTTATCAAATCAAATGTTTATTCCCTACAACACAAAGACAGGCATGAAGGCATGATAATAACAATAAAAGGAAGAAAAAAAAAAAAAAAAAAATGAAAATGAAATCTGCCTTTGCCATCCACCTCAAGCCTATCAGGTTACACAGAGTCAAACTGTAATATAGATCAACAGGAGGAGCCATGACAGGCAATACTCTTTATTGCTCACTAATGATGTGAAGTAGCCTCAGCTGGTGGGTCAGGGGTCTGATCAGGCATCACAGAGAAATTGAGGGGTGTGTGTGTGTGTGTGTGTGTGTGTGTGTGTGTGTGTGTGTGTGGAAAGGCTGCAGGCATCCTCAGTCTGCACACATCAATTAGGTGTAACTACCCCAGAGGTCCCTTTGGTGACGTCACCAAGGAGAGGTCAGGAGGAAGACATGGCCTTCAATGCTTAAAGAGGTTCTACCCTTGGTTGGCACTTCTTTGCTGGAAATGATCAATGTGTCCTTATTGAGGGGCTATGTGCCGCGGTCCTTTAAGGTAGCTGTAATTAAACCTCTTTTAACCTCTTGATCCAGGGGTTTTATCAAATTATCGACCGATATCTAACCCTCCTTTTCTCTCCAAGATCCTTGAGAAAGCAGTCGCCAATCAGTTGTGTATCTTTCTAAACAACAATAATCTGTTTGAGGACTTTCAGTCAGGATTCATACTGCATCATAGCACAGAGACAGCACTGGTGAAAGTCACAAATGACCTTCTAATTGCATCAGACAAAGGACTTGTCTCTGTACTCGTCCTATTAGATCTTAGTGCTGCATTCGATACCACTGATCATCACATTCTACTACAGAGACTAGAACATTTAATTGGCATTAAAGGCACCGCACTGAGCTGGTTTAAATCTTATTTATCAGATCGATATCAGTTCGTACACGTTAATGATGAAT
>JAVQJD010002227.1:0-25940 GCA_036023655.1 Nannoperca australis
ATTATTATTATTATTATTTTTATTCTTCAATAACTTCTATTGAGCACTGCAACTGTATCAAAAAACAATTTCCCTTCTGGGATTAATAAAGTATTTCTGATTCTGATTCTGATTCTGAATCGTATCCCACGTAGGGCTCACTCTCCACGGCGTGAGCCTCACCGAGACCGCGGTCCCTCCCACAGCGACACGTGACACACTTCTCAAAGACGCCCCCTCCAGCGCTTTGTGGTCGCAGCGCAGAGCGCCACCAGGTTTCAGTTCAGCAGCAGGAAGAGATGCTGGTACACCACACACGCCACCATCCCCTGTCAAAAGTTATTCTCCACTGTTTGTCATCATGCATTGTTGCCACTTGTCCTTACCAGCGCCATGTCATCGAACACAAAGAGCCTGAAGCTCCGTGTGGAGCCATGTGTTTTGTACTTTAAGCTACCCCTGTAGGCAAGGGAGGTATTGGAAATGTATCACAAATTGCAGGAATTTCTGCCATTGAATCAGACTTTCACTGTCTGAAGGGACATACGTGCATCTGCTCACGTAGTTTAGCCAATACGTCTCTGAATAACCTGTGATTGGCTCAAGTCTCCTGTCACGGGCCTGTTGAGCTTTCTTGTAAACAATCAAAAGTTATGTTTACGTGTTTTATGTGTATCCTTTAACTCTCATGTTGTGTTCATTTCATGTTAAACAATTTTGTGTTCCAGTCAAAAATGACTGTAAAAACTGTAATAATACATATACAGTCAGTACTTGTGTTAGATTTCTTTTATCAACTTAAGTTTTGAATTTCTATTTGTAATTTATGGCCTGTATACCTCATTGATCTGAGCTTATATATCTTGAATTCGAGTTCTAAAAATCACAGTCTCTGGATTATTATTATTGATTATTTGAATAATCCAATGAAACATATACTGTTTATTACAGACTACTAAGGACATTTGTATTTTCTGACACTTCCTCCTCTAATCCATCTTCACTGTCAGTCTCCTGGCCGCTCTCCTCCTCACCAGTGTGGTGATCAAATATATAATCAAGAGCCTCATTTACTGTATATTGATCTGCCATAGTGCTGCCACACAATGAACTGTGAGCAAGGCCTCGAAAAAGCATTATATACCAAAACTACGAGAAAAGTTCAATATTATTGAAACTATGTTGCAACTGTCTGTGAAAACTGCAACAGGTGTTGCTCCTGTGGGAGAGACTCTACTGGGCAAAGGTTCCCGTAGTGGTTGCCAGGGAACCCAAGGTGTGTGGGTGTGTGTGTGTGTGTGTGTGTGTGCGCGCGCGCGTGTGTGCGCGTGTGCATGTGTCCACCTGACAAATGAGGATGTACCTGAGCTCAGATTTTACACTAATTGTAGTCTCCCCCATTCATTTCCGGATATTTCTGACTGGGAACACCAAGAGTGTACAAAAAGAATAATACACACAAAACTGTGTGCAAATGAATACAGTTTATTTTGTGTGTTGAAATCCTCTTTGTGGACAAAGTCACTACATTTTAAATTGGTCAAATTTGACCAGAACACAACTTGAGGGTTAAGGGCATTTTTAATTTTTTTGCGGTCTACACACAATCACACAGATTCTTGGTGGCATATGATGTTAATACAAGTGATTTTTCCAACAAAATATATTATGCGTAAAAGCAGTTTTTTCTGCTCAAAATTAGCCGGTACGTGTTCGCCTGGATTTGAAAGTTCAGTGACAAAACAGGCAAAACTGGGAGTAACTCTATTACTTATCCTCTTCAGTGGTAGTAAACACAACACATGGCCCCACCAATAACTGTGCTATATTCAGAGCATAACAAGATATTTAGGGCTGACGAATAGTAATATTAACCGCAAGAAACAGCGGGGCTCCAGATATGTGCCGACACACTTCCCCACAGACACACACTGGAGATCTGGAGAGCTGCTAGCCCAATTACGATGCATATACCCACACAGTGACTCTCTCAATGGGACATAAATGTGTCCACCAGACTCCCTGTCTTGACAGCAAAGAAAGAAAGAGTCTGACAGCAGCTTCTCATGGCTGGTTAGCTCCGACTACCAGCTCTACATCACTGTCCATGCAACACTGAGCGATGGTCAGTCAGTCTCCCACTTGTCCCCTGACCCCCAGCGTCCCACACTGCATAGCCATGAGGACACGCCTCCTGCAGTCGCTGCTTCCTCACTCCTCTGCTGCATTTTTTAAATATGCTGGGAGAGAGGGTTCTTGCAGAATTTGAGGGTGTGGTTACAATTTAAGGTCTGACAAATGTATTGAGTGCATTTCCTTCCTCATAAAACCTTTGCAACATTTAAAAAATGTAAATCGTGATTTAATGACATCCATGTTTTATTCCCTAGCAGTCTTCCTCTTTACTGCTTTTGCTGGTACATTGCTATATTTGTTGGCATGTTACCAGCCTGTATAAGGAGGCGGCCAGGAACAGTGACAGTGTATAGTGTCATGCACATGCACAATCCAAACAAAATGAGGACCCACTTGTAAAAACCCTGCTCCACAGTGCCACGAAGGGTCAGAAAATGTTATCAAACAATAGAGTAGCATGTAACTCCTTCAACTGACCTAAAAGCAAAAAAAAAATCTGATTTTATAATACGATTTTGGTGTAAGAGATTTTGTACACAGGCTCTCACTTATCTCAAATCAGTCCAGCGACACAGACCAACAGTGCAATAAGCCTGGACCAGGGCTTAACTCCTTAGATTCATAATGATGGTGTAACTCATGTGTAGGAGCACAATCCTATTCCATCATGAACTGAAGGACTGAAAATTGCAACTTCAGTACAACATGGGCCAGGTTCATTACTCCTTATCTTTAAACTGCTGGGGTACAAGTGGCTTACGAGCTGATGGTGAGTGTCGGTGGTCTTTTCATTATACTTCCATCTCCAATCTGTCCTACGTGCTTTTGGTAGGTGAATTTGGTATGTCTCCATGGTTACATCATCAGTCTCCCCAACATCATTTTTCTCCCTTTGTAACACCTCAAATCTCTCTCCCACTCTCACACTTGTACTAGTGTAGTTTCAAGCCCTTGTGCTGTGCTGTGAACTCAAACGCTAACAGATGCTGGGAGAGTAAGTCACACACGCTATACTGAGAAATTACAATACATCAATGATTGAAAACTTTTGGAGATCTGATTCTGTTGAACTTTTAAAATTACATGTGATATTTTCAGAAATGCACGTAACTCAGTTATGACGCTAGGCGGCTTATTAAAGAGCACTGCCGGCCAGCAGACTCCATGCCTTGTACCCGGTGGGGCAGTTGAAAAGGGCAGCCAAACAACTCCTGGTATTGCTGCTGCTCACAGTGGAAGAGAGCCTACATTAAGTCTAGTTTTGAAGTGCTGTGGTTGAGAGCCCCCCTTTCTAGATGTGGTCTTATCAAAGCAGTTTGATGCAGAGCAGAGAAGGAGCCTCCAGCTTGCCCCGGTGCCAGAGTTACGAACACGGAGCAGTTGTCATGCTCGTCACAGCCGGAGCTGGAGTGACCAAAATATGTCTTTTTATGTGTGTGTGAGTGTGTGTGTGTGCTACCCATCTCCCCCATCACTCTATATCTGATGCCTGCCCAGGTTAAAAAGAGAGGCCTCACTAGGCACAAACAATAACCCCCCTCCTTCATTTTCCACATGGCATTTACAATGACACCTCCGGCAGGGATGGACGGTAGAAGAGATATGAGAAAAAAACTAAAAGAAGGAAATAGAATTAAGAATAAAGGACAGAGGAAGAAAAAAAAAAAAGGACAGAAAGACGGGATTCTTTGCTCATTTTTAGAGTTTTGATTTCTCTCCAAGCCCTGTGGGTTGTCTTTGTGAAACAACCTTCTTTTAAAAAATGGGAATTAGACTCGCTGTCTCTATGAAAGATCACGGCTTAATATGGGCCAGCCTGTAAAAGGAGGCGGCCTGATAGAGCATGATGATAAGAGTAATAATGGGAAACATTCTCACAACTGTATTAATACATATTAAAATCAACACTCTAAAAAGAGGGCCCAACGTCTCACTGCAACACACATATACACACACACAAACGTTAGGCCAAGCGGCATTAATAATGTACAGTGTAAGTGAGAGAACACTGTGGAAAGGTCGAGGCTGGCTGAGAGGCGAACAACACAAGTTGTGAGTTATTAGGTCACGGATTACACTGGTTATCTTCTTTTTGACTTGGCGTACGTATCTAACCTTCTCATGTTTAAATATCTTATGAGGCCTATCATACAGGAGACCAAATCTCAAAGTGGAGCAGTAACATTTGTTTTTAAAAACAAGACTCATTGCATTTAGTTTCTAAACAAGGACATTTTGCAAGAGATTGACTCTGAAACTCTTGCTGCTTTTATTACGAGAGTCCGAGGAGTGTGTATGCATGGAGAAATTTGAGGCCAGAAGCAGAAAAACGAGTGACGTGATGTGAGCTATGAAGAAAAATTATGCTTAGAAAGACAAAGAAATTAACGGAGAAAGATAAATAGAGCATAGCAAAAGTTTGAGGAAGTCTAAATGTCGTTTAGCTGTCCTCAAACTATCTCACCTTTCTAAATTTCCACACAAGGTGACACTGAACTAGCTCAAAATATACGAACACACACAGACATGCATTCCTTTACACGCACACGCGCTCCCAGATTGAAGGAGGCTAAGACGAGAGATCAAGGCAGTGCAAATTAAAAGTGCCCTAATTAGCCAAACTGTCACTCTCCCGCTCTGGCAGCCATATTGGAGTCTGCCTGGAGACCTGCCAGCCTGCACATTTCCACTGGCCCTCTGAACAGCCATATATACTGCATGGAAGTGAGGATTAGAGGCAGCGGCTGTTAAGCATTACATTTGCCAGACATTAAGCACTGCAACAGCTTCAAAATGTTATGATAAATGGAGAGAGACGCGCTAACGAAGCTGCTCGGTGGAGGTCAATCACCAGAGGTATAAACTTTGCCCTGTTCCAACTCCTTCCAAATGTCTTCTCTTGGGCGTGCATCAATTCTGCGTACGTTGTTGCATCATTAGCCTTGGGTAATTGTTATGCCAAAGGATGATCATGAGTATATTGAGCTGAACATGTGCTACTTAAAGTCACTATGTGTACATTTGTTTGTCATTAAAGCATCTTTAGAAATACCTCTGTATAAGAACATTTTATTTGTGAAAATTAAATAATAATCCAATAATAATTAGAGTAGTCTCTGTGTTGCTTGCTGCCCTTTCAGTACACATTGCCAGGTTAAGATTTTACCTTGCAGGGTTATCAGATGCTGATCCAGTGAATTGGAAACCCTCTATTACATTTTCCAAATAGAGTTTTTAGATTTATTTCCCACCTTCCAGACAGCCTGATATCATTTCATGTCAGGAAAGAATGAAACTCAACTTCTAGAAACTTGAAATGTGGTTGCGTTTGGTAATCCATCACAACACACAGTTCCCTACCTTAAGGTTTTGTTATTGTGGTGTGGAAGGGAGCACAGAGTGTTTTCAGAACTCTCCCCGTTGGTGCTTTCAAGCTCACACTGACAATTGACATTTCAAAGTCGGCCACAGAACAGCAACTTGGTTCACACAAGAGCAAAAAGAAAAATCGCATTGTGCTTGTTGTTGTAATTCTCTGTCAACATATTGTAGCTCGTCAATGTAATGCTTTTTGTCAGTCGACTTTGAAATCTTAGCTTTCAGAACTTTGTTGAAGTCTCTGTTGAAACACAAATACAAAGAGTTCAATGTAATGGACTGCCAATTTCAAGTTTTACGTCTCTGCACGCTCACTGTAATGCAGACTGAGGAATGGTAGAACACAAAGGATGAGTGGAAGGTAGGAGATCAATCCTGAAAAATATTCCAAAAAGGGTTTGCTTTGGAAAATGGTCAGCGACACACAATGTGTAGAAGCTGGATGAGTTAAGCCAGAGGTTCCCACGATAAATCTGCGGGGGGAAAAGACAGAAAATGACATATTGCTGTTAGACATACCTGTTTTCTTCTGATTTCTTATTGAAATAATGGATTTGTTCACCTTTTACAGGGTCCAATAGCCTCTGACTAGGGGTCACAAAGAAGACATGACTTCATTTTGAGGGGTCCAAATCCAAAGAGGTTGAGAATCACTGAGTTATGCCATATGCAAGGATAAGGTAAGGTACTTTAACACCGGAATTTAAAGGGGAACTCCTCCCTCTTCTCAGGGAATGCTACTATAAATGTGAAGAAAATTGTACAAATGCTTTTGTGGCTCCAGGGAGCTATGTGAAATCTGAAAAACTGCCTCAAGTGAACTTGGCAGGTAGTGTCTATTGGGGCTGAAGACTACAATAATAAGCTACTTGCATAACACACGTGACTCTCTGATATCTCTGGTTCTGCTGCATCAGTTTTGATTGAAACTGAAAGGGCAATAAGATGGACATTTTATTGACGGAGAGACGGACAGACTGGACAAGAAACCTGAGCAGTAAGACGATCAGACAGGTTTGTAAAGAAGCAAACAGTTTGTCTTCTAGAAATGTTGGTAATCATTTGACAGGGAAAAAAACGTGATTACAACTGCTTGAAGTACGGTAAGTCAAAGCTGAACCAGGAGGTTGCTTGTATGTGATGGACATTTACATTGGACAGTTTGGGCAATACTTAACTTTTATAGCTCACCTTTGGTTTCTCCTCTAAATAAGTTTGGTTAACCAGGATTTTCGTTTAAAATCGGTATGATTGTCTAAACTGGGTGTGTTTCCTGGTCACCTTAAATGCTGGCAAGAATCCCTCATTGCACAAGGAACATCATCTGAACGCTCATCTGAGCAATTTGGGTGCATTTTTAGATCCCAGCAACTTGTGTGTGTATAATGTTATCACTGCTATAAATAATGGCAGAAACTATGAAAAATAGGAATAGCCCTTTAAATGATGATCATCAGCTACAATCCTGAATCCAATTTCAGGTAAATGTTGGACTGAATTAAGAGGCAAAAGAAAGGTCATATAATGAAGAGTAGTGTTTCACTGCTGTCCCAACACACATTACTGTATGTACATTTATGTGTAATACTCTCATTCTCACACACCTTTCTCAGTGAGTACAGTACCATGCTGTTGATTCTCTAAGGGGAACCCAAGGAAAAGAAACTCAGATCTGAACTAAAGCATGACAGCTGCTCTGTCTCTCTCTGTTGGGATTTTAGCGAGTGATAGAGCGGGAGACTAGAGAAAGAGGTGGGAGAAAGACTCTTCAGAGAAAAAGATACTGAGCTTCCTGTGCAAGTGGAAACAGGCAGATGGAGAATTTAGTGAGGAATGTATAGACAGGAAGAGAAGAGGGATGAGGGGTGAGAGATGAAAGAAACAAGTGACAGGTCCTCTCTCTCCTCTCTTTCAGTCCCATAAGCCTCTCTGGTTTCCAGCTGAGACTCTCCCTCTGTTGTGGGGATGTCTCCTCTCAGCAGGTCTCACTTATCAATTTTTCTCTGTGGTGAAAAGAAAAAGGAGAGAGATGAAGTTGAAATGCCACTCCTATGCTTTTAAAGATTTATGCTGCCTTGAAATGATTTCTGCTGCATATTTCTAAAACACGCATTTCAAAATTGATTGTTTACTGCTCGATGAGGATTGGTGTGTGTGTGTGTGTGTGTGTGTGTGTGTGTGTTTAGTCTGATGTATGCTATGGAGTTATAAAGCTCAGCTTTGGCATTTTCACTTCACTCTACCACCTCATTTATAGTTATGAGATATCAGGGGGTGTACTAATTGTTATCGACTGGGAGATGATGGGCTGATGAAATAAAGATAAAGGAATGAATAAAAGAGTGGAAATAAGCAAGAAGAGCAGAGAGGGCGAAGGAAGGAAGAAAAAGAAAAATGAAAATAACTTGGATGAAAGCTGAATGGAGTTTTTTCTATTCTTTCTCTGAACTCAAACATTACAGCCATAGAAGCGTATCAAGAGGATCACCACAGAGTTGCTTCTTTTGCTGTTAACTATGTATGTTTCAGGATTGTAGTGAATTGTTACTTCCTACCCATTGTGGAACAATTTATATTCTCCTTTTATGTTATCACTTCTGTGTCAGTTAATTCTCACTGGTGAAATGGAGCTAACCATGAGTTAAATTGACTATAAGCAAAAACCTTAAAAAATGAATGACTCTTTAAACACAGCTTCTCTTTTCGCCTGTAGCTAGTGGCCATTGTGTAAGCACAATGATACACAGATGAGTCCTGATTGTCTGGCTGGGGTAAAGAAGAATAACAATAAAATAAAATGAAGCATTCTTACTGTGCGTCCTCCACAGAGGGTGTGCTAGACAGGATCTGGAGCTCCTCAAGGCGCTCCTTCCACCATCTGGTCTTTGAATATCTCTCAAGAAGGTCAGCCATTCTCCTCTGCTGAGAAGTGCCTGTATCGACTGACCGTTTTTTTCAGATAAGTCCCATTTCATGACCTCCTCGAACTTTTCTCACAGCAGCCTCTGTATTTCTGGCCACCGGATACTTGTCTGCTCACTAAGCTCGAAACACCTTCTCCTTGAAGGCATCCTGCGGTGCAGGACTGTGTCCAGCACTGTTGGTGTTGTCCACCAAGACAGACACAACTTGAAACGCCAGGATCATTAACCCTGGACAACTCCAGAAAAACAGTCCATCTCCTATCTGGGAGTCTGGGAGAGTCCAGAACAGGTGCTATGCATAGTACTATATCTAGTTGGCAATGTTCAGGCTCCTTCCACAGTGGTGACAAAGAAGTGACATTCCTTATCCAAGAGACAGTTTTTGTCAGGAAGGGTCAGCATAAAAAGGTGTCTGCCACCCAACTGGCAATGCACAACTTTGTGGGTGGTTGCCCCATGTGACTTCAGGCCAATGGATACAGGCTCAGCCACCAGACACTCGCCTATGAGCTCCGCTCTCAAGAGGCCTCGGGTATCCTAGTGCGGGCAGATACATGGAGGTCTTTGAATCACACTTAGTGGGCGTTCAGACAGAAAACAGCTCTGCGTTTTTAAAAATGCCTGGGTTAGGTGAGGTGTGCTTCAGGTACTGGTGAGACAGTGAAATACGACACAGGAAGTCCAGTTGAAGTAATAGAGCCATGAGCCTGAAGGTTTATCAGATGCTGAAACGCTGCACAGTGGTTTATAATAGGAGGAAGGATATTACTGCTATGGAAGGTTATTTATTATTATTTATTGCTTGGTTAACAGTAGAAATATCTGATTACAGGCATCTACTAGAATCCGCATTTGACCTGCCAACACAGCAGCAAAAGTTGAGCCATTTTCAACTTTTTTTGCTAAAGCCTTCTGCATTCATACATTTAACATGCGAGTGTTAGTCAGTATAAACGCGGTCTGAATGAGGCCCACGGATACACGGCCACCAGACGCAGGCCTGCAAGCTCCCCATCCAGAAGTCTCCACTGAAATTGCTCTTTCAGGAAGACACTGTTCCATAGAGGTCTTGGAATCCCACTTAGCCTGACTGCTCACCTGGGACTAACAGCCTTTGGAGAACCTAACGTAGCCGTTACACCTGAGAAAACAGCACCCAATGTCACAGGGGCATGCGACAACAAGGTGGTTAGAATTGTCATTGTCACCTTCCAGTTCCTCACAGCCTCTGAATATGGTCTTTCCAGGAACAGTCACACAGTAGGTGAGTTACTGTAGCCATATTGTGCTGCTGAATGAATGTTCTTTCAAGTCAAGTCAAATTTTCAACAGTCAGTCACATTATGCTTTATTGATTAAATTTGCATTTCAAATTTAAAACAGTAAGAAGGTACAGTCATTTTATCGGAGGCAGACGATAATGATAAAGTCACACACTGCTGAAAGAGAATGTGTTATGTTAGAGTACTATAATGTGTTGCACAGCGTATATGAAAACCTTTAAAATATCACCTCTAGGTAAGAGGTGATATGTTGTCAAAACGAATGAGGGTATGGAAAAAGACAAGGAAAAAAACAAGGACAGTATGTGGCATGTACTGTACAGGAGAATATGTTTTCTCATGAGACATATGGCTGCACCAGCTGGAGTTCGTATATTGCTGCTGTGATAAGTGGCCATATTCACAGTTCACTTCCTTTTGTTTCTCAGTTTCATTGGATTGCCCCCTTCTTTCTCTTCACTCCTTGTGTATTTCTGCCATTTCTCTTTATAGCTGTCATAACTGTCCCTCTTCTTATCTTGTGTTCGTGCTCCAGCCTCACAGGCACAATCATTAACTAAATTCATAACAGGAACATTTCATAGTTTATCAAAATGAAATTCATATTGAAAACTTTCTCTCTTTCTGTGTCACAAAGTTTACAAAGTAAGCAAAAAGACATGGTGATCAGCGTGTTTTCTTAGTCCAATCCCTACTTTATGGCACACCAATGTCTATTAACAGTGTGAATGAAGCAGGTGAGGAGAAGAAACAACAAATGTGTATACTGTATAAAAAGCCGTGATGAAAACTGTTTTTCTGTTATAGGGCGGACAAAAAAAACCCCAATTAAAAACAAAAACAAATGAGATCTAATATGTAATTTGTTCCCAACCAAAGCAGTACAATGTGATTTGCTGTTGTGGTAAAGTTACTGTACAGCAGTTGCATTTTAAAAAGGCAGCAAACAGCCTTACCTTTATCTATAATATCCTAAATGACTTCCCACATTTACTTCTTAAATGGTTTCGTGTCCTGGTTATTTGTGCAGTTGTCTCCATTTTGAGGTAATGAAGAAAACAACAATAGACCGTCTTACTCAGGGCGACGGGGCATGCAACAGAAGCACGTTTACAAACTCTCCCTGTTTGAGTACACGACCCTGCATGTTGCGCTTATACATGTTGAACTTTGAATTCGGTGAGGTAATTACACATCAAATGTTGAATTTTGTCTCAAAGCAAATTTTGAATGTGTTGAGAGAGAGGCAAGGACGGCTCTTCACCTCATCCCTCACTGCCTCTTCTAATCTTTCTAAAGGACCAGAATGAGACAAGTGCAGGAAACTTGAGTTTAGACTTTACTTTCAATTCAAGCACATAATTATAAAATAAACAAATGGAATAAACCAAAAGACAGTTAGGTATGGCATAACTAAATTAGATATTGATAAAATCTAACTTCACATTTGAATATATCTCAGGACATGAATCAAAAAAACTAAAATAGAATAAAAAGATCTTAGGATTGGCTTGGGCAAGTTGTAACCACAAGACCCCAAGAGAGAGGATACAAAAGGCAGAATAAAAAGAGTCAAAGACTCAGCCTTAGTAAAAGCCACGCAAAACACATCTACTGCAGATCCAGAGAACCACACAAACGTTTCTTTTGCTTCACACAATATGTATTAAACTTGGTGGGAAATGTTTTTCAAATATCATTTTCACGACAACTTTGTTCTGTAAAGAAAAAAGGTGTTCTTAACATTTTCATTGATGAAATATTCAGCATACAAATAGGGATACCAGTTACTTTCTTAGCCTTTTGAATGCAAGTTGAAAGTATTCCATCAAACAAGGTGTTCATCCTCCACAACACAGCACTGACTGCACTATTCATATGTCAGAGCTGTTGAGAAATGCTGGGCCATTTTAAACACTGTGAATATCGTATGAGACAGGAAAAAAAAGGAGGAGAGCTAAAGAGTCAGAAAATTAAAAACAAAACTAATCCCATGTTAAATTGTACAGCCCTGAGTCTGAGATGGTGTCAAATGACTTCAGATTGTGGTTTGTCGGCTGAAGAGGTCGAGGGTCACTGCAGAGAGGAACGCTGGGATGCTCTTCTGGTTATGCAGATGAAGGTCCACCATCTCTTCCAGAGTTTTGGAGAACTGGGTCTCCATGAGCTGCATGCTTCCATTGAAGCCCTGCACACACAGACATCAAAAGACGACACACTATATCAAACAATAAGACCTGGGTTTTCCACTACATCCATCCCCAGAGAAAAACTTTCAAAGTGAAGCAGGATCACTTAAAGTTGTTGTCTACAGGGGATTGTCAAGTGTGTATGCGAGTGTGTGTGTTGTGTGCACGCATTCACAGCAGGGTGAAGGTGTCTAAATCTGTGTGGATTAATTAAAAGGAATGAGGAGCAGCTCGGGGCGATGGAGTGAAGGAGAAAGGGATGAGGGGAGAAACGAGGGATAAAGTAATTAAAGCATTGCAGGGAGGGAGGAAAGTAACGAGGAGCAGAGTCCCATGACATGCAGGAAGATATCAGGATGTCGAGAAATGTACCTCTGTCAATGTGTGTGTAAGAGACAAAGATCTTTATTTAAGTATCATGGTAAGGCTTATAAAACAGATGGCAAAGGGGAAATACTAATAAGAAACTAAAGACCAGAAAAAAAAAAAGAATGAATGGGAGAAGATTAACAGAGATATTTAATACTGCACTACGTTATTTCCCACACAGACACTGTTTTAGTCCAACTAAATGTTCACCCATCAAGTGTGATTTGGAGCTCAATAACTTTCCAAAAAATATGCTAAAATATGATTTGAATAAATGATTCTACCTGAACTGAGCATTATTATTTGTAAAACTGAACAGACTTGGAAAGTACTGTAACTGATTTAAAAAAAAGTGATGAACCTATTAGCGTGCTTGTTCACACACAACATGCTGGGGTGAACTCAGCTGCTCATCAACAGCCACAAATCTCTAATGGGTGAAAGGAAAGGATAACTGAACTAATGGCATTTGCTAGCTGACTGCGCAATGCTAAACCGAGGCTAAACGCAGTATGGAGAGTGCTTGAGAGACACACAGAATCACTTGCTGTTTCAATGTTGCAAAAATTTGCTCATAGTCAAAACTGACTGACTGGGCTGATTGATTTTTAGCAGCGAAAGCTTTGTGTCCATCTTCACTTCAAAAGACTTAATCTGGTTCATGTTGTAGAATTCCCATTAGATGACATCTTAGTTGATTCATTGGGATTCTTCTTATGACCAGTTCAGACTAAAGATTGGTGACGAGACAAAACACTTTTAGAAAGTCGCATCAGTGTGAACTGGCCCGTCTCAGCTCGACTCAAGCCAGCTTATGCCGTCGCCTGCTGAGACTCAGTTTGTCAAGTTGCCAGTGGCTGCTTTTAGAACGTAAGGCACGTCACCTGTTTCAACAGCCAATCGGCTCACAGTGAAGTCATATTAATTCATATTTTAAGACGCTACAAATGATATCCAGCTACAAAGAAAGCCTGAAAAGCTGGCAGTTAGAACGGAAGTACAGAGAACCATTGCTATGGAAACGACACTGTCTTGTCTTCTCACATTGGTGTAAACTGGCAGGTTTTAGAATGTCGCAGAGCAGCATGTTGCAAGTAGTTGCAAGTTTCAACTCGTCTGATTGCAAATCTTTGGTCTGACACTAAATCCACTTTTTTGAGTAAGGACATTTTATGTACTGTCACTTTATCATACTATCAACTGATCATGGTTCCAGTAGCAGTTCTTTACCTTTCTTTGCCTCTTTCTAAAAGAAAATCAAGTATATCCTGACTCAGGACCAAAGAAAGTATAAGGCAACATCACATTCACTCTGATGTGGCCAATGCCACCACTATCAAGACATGACAAAGACCTCAAACGTTTACAGGTGTGGAGATTTTGTCTGGGGAGCTGTGGGTTAAAATGCTTTGTTTTTGTACATGAAAGGGGTTTGTTCAAGATAATATGACGTATAAATTGCTCTTTAAGAATTGTGATTTTCTTCATAACTGCTAACAAGTCATATGAACCTTAAAGATGTCTTTACTTTTTCTTACAGTAGTTTTTGGCAATTGGCATTTTTGATAGTATACAGTTAAGAGGCTGGAGAGAGGGCGGATGACATGCAACAAAGGTCTCCAGCCGGATTTGTTGCGGTTACCTGGTAAGCATCTTAGACTACTAGGCCACCGTGACACCCGACCATATTGGTATTTTTGAGATTAAATGTGTATTCCTGTCTATAATTGGGTCATTATCAAAAAGTTATCAAACCTAAAGTAATTTTCTAATTTAAAATAAAGCTGCTTCCTCTGGGTTAGATGTAAGAACAGACGATGAGGTGCTAAAAAAAAAAACTCTTCTCATATGAGGCTGACTTTATGTTTTGAAAATAAGTCCCATAATTCAAAGCTTCCCCCATAACCTGCTACTGAAATTTAACTACAGTGACCTTCTCAATATATCTCTTGATGTGTCTCAGTAGCATATGCTCATGACTTAAATGGACCAACTTTAACAGTGGCAAACACATTCAACACTGACGACCATCTCTGCTGGCAGAGTAAGCAGGCCGGTGTGTGTAAACATGTTATATAAGCACATCTCACCGCTTCATACATTACTCCTCACATGTGGCCTTGATTTCATTCTATATCGGTCTTTACTACACAGGCCCGGACAACTGCAGTGAGACAAACCAAAGGCTTTTCTAATCACAGCAGCTTTCTCAGGACTAGTGTGTAAATGCCTCATTCTGTGGCTTTATTTCCCTGACAGTCCCTGGTGTTTTCTTCCCCTGCGCAGATGTCTGAAAGCTATGCCATATCCTCAGGCTGCTACTCCCTTCACAGGTGCACACGGCTCTAGAAACCGCTGGGGCTTTGGGAACATGGAACACATACATCAAAAGAAATACACTGCGATCAGTTACCATGGAGATCTTAGTGGCTAAAACACCTTCTGCCGAAGTTTGTCCTCAGAAAAGACTATGTGTGAGTGGGAGTGTGTGTGTGAGAGACACTGTGGACGAGTTGATGGAGGCCTATGGGAGCCAAGGACGGATAAGGACTCCCACAGTCTGTCAGAAAGGAAAATTAAGATAACAGCCTCAATGTCTAAAGAAACACCAGTGCCCCCCACATAACATTTGGATTTCAAGTGTCCAAACGTGCGAGTAGACACAAACACAGGTGGCTAAACAAAGGCTACACAAATTTACACTGATTGTAAAAGGTTATGGACACAAAACTGAAGCAACAGTGTCCTTGGTCTGAGAGCGTGAGAGAGAGAGTGAGAGTGAGAGAGAGAATCAATTACTGCCAGCAGATTTCACTATTTTGACAGAATACTGTTCACACAGCTGCCTCAGCCAACAACAGAATACAGCTTTAAATTGAAGTCACTGAAGGCTTTCTAGTACATTCAATACAGAGTCTGTGCTTCAAAATGATGTACTCAGTTAGTTGGTGCATTAAAAAAAAGTCAATTAGCTCATGACTGAGGCTTTGCATGTATGAAACTATATCTGCAAGCTTGTAAGCATTTTAAAGCGTTGAGGTCAACCAGGCAGCTTTAGTTTCAAGGGGAGTCTTCAGCCATGATAACGGCTCTGTGAGGCTGCACAGTGGCGCCTTTAGATGAATGCTAACAATTAGCAATGCCGTGACAATATTTGCTAATTAGCGTAATTACAATGTATAGCTAAGGCTGAAGAGAATGTCAGTTTTGTATTTTGGCCTGATGGTGGCACTAGAGGAAATGTTGGGGGATCACCAAAGTTACTGGGGTTCATTCTCTGCGAACCATGGATATTTGTACTAAATGTCATGGCAATCTATCCAATAGTTGTTGAGACCTTTCAGTCTGGACGGAAGTGAGACTGAAAGGTCCCTAGAGCGAATCCACCAGTGTGGCCGACAACGCCTAGTGTGTAAAATAAAGTGATGGTAGTTGTGTGCAGAGATACCCGATTATTGGTATCAGAGCTGGTTTAAAGACATTTCCACCAAGGCTCGACTTCTACCTGTGAAAGGGAGTGAGTGCAGTGTACCAGAATAAAGAAGGAGAGCATAACAACTTAATCATTTGCTGACACTTGATGTGCAAAGTGTTCGCACAATAAAACGGTTTTCCCTTATAACACTGAGGTACATCAATATTATAGTGTCAAGGTCATCTTCAGTCCAGCTTTCAAGTACTCATAATTGTATCAGCAAAAGTGACTGCCACAACCTTGTTGCTCTCCTGATGTGAAAAGGCTGGAGTGCCGCTACCCGTCAGGCTCATAAGCACACCAACGGATTAGACGAGTCATCGGCTATCTGGACTTCATGTATTGAATTTGAAATATTCAATACGCATTCCAGGTGTTACTTTGTGATGATGTGTGTAGTGATGTTGCAATGTATCATTTCTTCATTCCCTGTGTGTGAGATCTGCATGCAGATTTATTGCAGGGTGAAAGTCAACAACAATAGTGATTGTCATGCCAGGGCCGTTTGTTTTTCCTACCCACCTCTATCATAACAGCAAAATCTACATTCAGACAGTTATCTATGGGAAGAAATTGCAGTTACATCACCGAACAACAAAAAGTTGAAAAATCCTTACCAATAGCTTTTCTAGTTTCCACAGTGTAAGAATAAAGAAGCTAGTGTTTTCTAATGTTTCAGTTTGCTTTGGCAGATTGTGCTGGTACAGTCTAGACTGGAGGTATAAAAGGATGAAGTGAAAAATGGGATAACTTTTTGAACATAACAGGTTGTCATGAGGGCAAAAGAACAGGAGAAGAGTAGGCTGAAAGAAAAAGTATTCTTGAATTGATTAAATTGCTAAACAAATATCAGCACACTTTTTATTAATTGAATGAATTACGTAAATTAGCATGCTTGATCTGATAATGTTTCACAAAACGCCCATACCTGGCTGCCTAAACGTGTGTAAATATAAGTGTATTAATCTGCCTAATGAAGAACTTGGAACTAATATGTGATTCTTTTCACATATGGTAAAACATCTTGCACTAGAGTACAGATGGAGTGGCTGAGTCATTTCTGGTTGTTGCTACCATTAAGACCAGTCTTACTAATCTATTAATAGTTGCATCATGTATAATATGAGGGTTCTTGAAAAAAAGTGCAATCACAAGGAAACAAATACCTTTTTGATGGTTAAATGAAAAGCATATTTTAAACAAATGCAACCCAGAGGGCCACACAATTCAACAACGCTTGTTGGATTTATTCTCACGTTTCTCTTTCTTTGTGCAGGGAAAAATTCAAAAGAAGTTAATAAAAGGTCAGGGGAGGTTTTTTCAAAATCATCTTTATTCTAATACTGACCTTATCAATGCTTATTTCCATATTCACGCTTCTCTAAAAAGTGTTTTAAACAATATCTGACCTTTACGAAAACAACAAGGCTCTGTTTATATTTGAAAACAACTGGATTTCCTTCACTCAGTGGAGGGAGGGAGATACAGAAACAAATGCAACGTGAAGTTAAGAAAAATACTAATAACTAGTAACTAAAAGTTACTTCTACAGAGTGACACCAACCTCACCAAAAACAGACAGAGATGGAAGAAAACGTCTATTTGTTTCCCCAAGATCAAGAATAAGAACTAACGAGACAAACTTGCACACAAGATCTAAGGACATACCTCAACAATGGAGAGGAGTGCTATCCCATCCATCCCCTCTTTTCATTTGTCTATCCAATTAAAGGAAATCGATGGTTTCTGACTTGAGATGCGTGGCGGGGCTTTATAGTGACCTCATCCAACTAAGGAGCTGCATGCTGCCTGAATGACAATCATGCTCCCTTCCCAAAGCAGACTGGGTCAGAGTAAAGGTGCACACCCACGCCCTCAGACAGTGAGACAAAAACATATGAAAGACAAGAAAGCTGAAAGCAATGAGGCCCGTGTTCTCCTGCCAATGCAAAGATAAGCACATTTCCTGACCCTGAAATGAGCTTTACCTCTGCATTTCATATTTCCTCATTTATTCTTGATTTTATAAAATCACATTTATTTTTACACTCTGCACACTTTAATTTAATAGCAGTGAGTCAAAAAACCTGTTATCCTTTCCTTTTGTTTTTGTATCCACATCTCTCTCTCTGAAGAGTGACAGGTGAAATGAAACCATCATACCGCATGATTTCTTATATTCTTATATTCTTGCCAACAGAAGTAGTTTTTTTCTACATGGAAAAGCTCTCTGCCTTCTCATTTCCATTTGATGAGCAGTTTCTTTTGTGTAAGTGTGATCGCCATGACAAGTAACGTGATGGCAAACATAATGATTAATCACCACTACGCTACAATTTATATTATAATTCTCCCAGCCGTGTACGTCCATATCAAATGCTTAAAGACAGCTTTAGTGTCCTAACTAACTTGGCATACTGCTTTACTCTGCTCTTTGCAACTGGACTGTTACAAATAGAGGCTTCAGACTGTGTGAGCATGCGTGGATGTGACAGATGCCTCTATATTGAGTTGGTGACATGCAGTCCACAGATCAGTTGACCTTTGTCTCCGCTCACCACCGCTAATGAGGGGACTTTTCTTCTCCGTCGTACCCTCTTTGCATTGTTCGCTCCTCCCTCTGCTGCATAGATCTCAAGTTTATTCACTTCTCATCTCCACCTTCCCACCTCTGCTCTGCCATCTCACACACACATGCCACTGTCCCACCAATGGGCACATCATCAGCGATAAACAATTCCACTGCATGGCATAGCTGCTGATTGGTGTGGTCGGAAAAACAGAAGGCAAATTAATTGAATAATCCAACAAATGCAGATGAATAGCTTTCGATTTAAATGCAGATTTTGGCATTTTTCTGCAGTTGGGAGGAGGATGTCAGAGAGAGGAAGAGAGAGAGATGGAGTAAAGCTCCTGCCTAAAATAAATCAGCTACAATTCTATCCATATTTATATTCTAATCAGCTGTTTATTTATGGAGTTTAAAGTGTTGTTCATGCGACTGAGCAATAAATAACTAATGACTACATACATCTAAGGGCAAATTATTTTGTGAGTGGTATGATAAACAGCGTAACTGATCAACCTGAATCTCACTAGCATAAATACATAAAACATGGAATTAGTTAGAGTTGTCAATACAAAACACCTTAAAACTTAAATTGTGCCTGGATGTTCATTGAACTCCTAACTCTCTCTTTTCCTTAACTTCATTTTCTGAGTATTTCAAAACTACAGGGAACTTAAAATATGTGTATTTATAACCTAGCAGGTGTTGTTAGGTGGTGTAAGCCCCTAGAAATGCCATCAATATCTGTTGGTTTTCAACAGCTGGGAATCATTTTGTCACAGAGAGGAATACTCACTGACAGGTCATTAATCAGCAAGTTAAGAGCCGAGAGAATGACAGCATGCTGACCTCTGTGGAGTATTAAACAAAGCTGGGGCTATTACAGAAGAAGCCGGGCTGGATTTTTCACCATTAAAATTCCAAGCAACGTATTCCAAGGAAGAAAAAGGGCATTTCTATGCAGTGTTCATTTCCACCAGAACGCAATACAAAAGATTATGTGCAGAATGCATTTCAGACTCAAAACAAAACACACTGGGCTGGTAAACCAGAAAAGAATTTTGAGAAGCTCTGTAACAGGTAACTTTTTCCAGATGAACTGTGAATTTGCAGTGATATTGTATTTGTAAAATGGACATATTTACTGGTACAGATGCAGTTTGTTGGGAACGCTAAGCTATTGCACTCCTCTCTTTGCCTCACATACACAGTGATGTGCTGTCCAGACCTTGTTTGGCCATTTATTCATTGTGGTGAACTGGTACTTTATCAACAGTTAGTGAACCTCCATTTGATTACACGTTGGGTTGAATGTGGTTAAGGCTACTCTACTCTGGCTAAGAGAACCCATCGTTAACTTCACCATGTAAATCATGATGCACGTCAGGGCCAAAATGAATCAGCTTTATATTGTAAGTGCAATTTGTCACAATTTAAAATAACAATTATTAACAAAGTCTTAAGATTAAGGTAGTAACCAGGTACAAGTGATAGATGAGGCTCATCACTGGAGGATCATACTCATATGTTAGTCTCTTGTCCAGAATTAGCTGTTTCTTTAACACATTATGCCAGTGTTTTTCAAACCTGGGGTGGGGGTGGGGGGGTTCAACGTTATGGCAGGGCTACTGTGAACAGTATTTCCACTGTCAATTTACATCCAGCAGAGGGCGCTAATTGTACTACTGACCACCTTAAAAATACCACAGAAGAGGGCAGCTTAAAAATATAAACAATGCACACAATTTTTCACCGCTAGCACGAACAAGTTTATGACAGGACTACCAAGTGAACACAAAGCAGACACCGATAAACGTCAAAGCGTCACTCCTGACGCGCCGCCTTATACACAGAAGCGCTTGCATCCAAACAGCTGAGTGCTCAACTGAGCGATGTAGTGACAGACATCATTGCCATGGTGAACTACATTAAAACAAGACCTGTCAAAGCCTGGATTTTTGCCGCGCTGTGGAGACGGGGCCTCCAAACAGGGGGCGCTGCAAAAAATGTTTGGGAACCACTGCATTAGACAAAGCTCTCTGTATTCCACTAGAACCCTGCCCCTTTGTTGTTTTAATGCTTATTTAAATCCTAACTGCAATACTGGTCAGAAAAATCATTCATTCCTGAATCACAAGCTGCCATGGCAACCATCAGTCACATGGATTTGTTCTTATGTGGGGTCTTGAGATTGTTTGCATGAAATAATTCTGATTTAATTAGCGTTCCCCTTCCCTTGGTCATTTTTAAACTTCTATCTTCTGAATGTTAGGTTTTCTTTAATAGTTAATTTATTTTTTTGTTTAGCAATAGCTGCATTGCACAGTACATCCCATGTAGAGTATACGTAGCTGTAAATAAACTGGAAGGAAAAACACAATTTGCAATCAGGCTTCTGAATCAAATAACATTTTAAAACCCTGTCTCTGTGTCCAAGTGGTGTTGAGGGCGATGAGATTAGGTGGCTAATTACAAGTCTTGGTAGCAAAGACAAATTCTCCAAATACTCAGAGGAAGCTCATAAGATAGCTGACCTTTTACTGTAGAACAGCAGCAGGATATTTACAGCATGAAACACTGTAGCCATTATGTTCTACAAATATAGTTTAGTATGTTTAATCTGTTCCTTTTTGTACGGTAGCGGCACCTGTAGTAGCTCACGTATGAAGTCATTTCCAGTCTATGTATTTGCTTTCTGTGTAAGCCCGACTCCGGTATGGAGGTAAACAGAAGCGAATGCGCAGTCCGTGACACACACATTAGAAGCTCACAGCTCTTCTGACTGTACGCTGTTATTGATGATATTTGCTGGCTAAAGCAACGTCTGTGAGTACAGTTTATTCACGGTGTGTTAACATCACCACCGTTATTCTGTACTTATGAGTGTTTAAACATTTTTTTGATAGTAGCTAAACGATATGTGGCTAGGCTAGCTCCGTAATTCTATCTGCTCTAGATATCGTAGCTTGCTATGTGTATTGCTGGAGCCGTAGCATTCATACTATGTCTGTATTGTTTTGCAGTTTCACAAAAATGATTCCCAGCAAATTTCATGGAAAAGGACAGTGTTTCGTGGAGTTTTTAGGAGTGTTTATGCTGATTGGATAGCTAGCGTTGACAGCTAGTGAAGACTTCACAGTGAAAAGACGGCAATACAGCCGACAGGAAAGACGAGGATAGCATTCTTACGGAGCTTCATGGCGGCAGAGTTAAGTGGTTAGCCCAAAGACCCCACAGAAGGTCTTCACACCAGCTAAACTCTTCTTCTGTTATTAAAAAAGAAGCGCGCCATCATGAAAGAATTAGACAATACAAACAGAGGAATTGAGAGGGAGCGCTCCGTATGCTCTAAGACATCTCGCTCCTCATCTAGCTCAAAGTGTAACTTAGCAATAGCCACAGCTAGAGCTAAGGCCGAAGCAGCACAAGCTAGAGCAGTACATTCAAGAAGAGAAATCGAACTGAAAGTTAAGCAGGCACGCATCCAAGCCACTCTGTATGCATTGTACGACAAAAAAGAGAAATATGCTGCTATAGCAGAGGCAAATACGTTGGAGGCCGGGCTACTAGAGCTGAACAACAACGAACACAGCAGGGCCTCAAGCGTAGCCCTACGCAATAGTCAACAGCAACGATCCGTCGCCTACGTGACAGAACAAGCTAGCATTCGCGCAGAGGATCCACCTGTCAGGACTAAGAGTGGCAATGTTAAGCTAGCATCACTGCAGTCGCACCGTATACAGCAGACGCAAGCTGCTATTCCTGTCTATAGCACACCTCTGAACGCCTTCCATACTCTACGGAGCACTACCGCAACACGATATTAACCATCAACCCGCATTCCCAACATGGCCCATCCATGAAACGCCTTATGGCCCCAGTCACAACCAAACCACAAGTGACCTCGCTAAATACCCCGCCCGCAGCCACCTGGTCACATTAGGACTTACCACGTACGACGATAAACCGATGAACTATTGGGCTTGGAAAACATCGTTCCAGAGTGCCATTGTCGGCTTAGATCTACTCGCTAGGGAAGAACTTGACCTGCTGACCAAGTATTTAGGCAAAGAATCAGCAGAACACGTTAGGAGGATCAGAGCAGTCAACACTGGACATCCAGGATGGCATGGGAGCAACTCGACGAAACTTACGGCTCACCTGAGGCCGTCGAACAAGCCCTCTTCAACAAGCTGGAAAGCTTCCCCAAAGTCACAATGAAAGACCCACACAGACTCCGGGACCTAGCCGACCTGCTTGCAGAACTAGAAGCCGCTAAGCAGGATGGATAACTCCCAGGTCTGACATACCTGGACACCTCAAGAGGGGTCAGTCCTATCGTCGAGAAACTCCCACACAACATCCAAGAAAGGTGGATATTTTTTGGGTCAAGATACAAGCGCGAACACAACATCAGCTTCCCTCCCTTCTCTGTGTTTGCAAATTTTGTCAGCACAGAAGCAAAGGCTCGCACAGATCCCAGCTTTAACCTCTTTGCATGCACCTCAACAGAGAAAGACAAGTGGCAAAGGACCGCAAAGCTGCCTGTACACGTTCACAAGACATGTTTTTCCATTACACAGACCTGAAGCTAGACAAGATGATAAATCAACAGACCCAAACAAACACTGCCCCATACATAAAAAACCTCATCCTCTAAAGAAATGCAGAGGCTTCAGAAAAAAAAAGCCTAGAAGAACGCAAACGCAAAACTCAATTTGTTTGCGATGTTGCTCCTCCACCGATCACCTAGCAAGAAACTGCTCAGCCGAAGTCCACTGCATGGAATGTGGGAGCACTGGCCATGTTGCAGCACTCCACCCAGGGCCGCCTACCTGAAAGACTAAGTCATCTCCCCCTGCTTCAGAACATGGCGGGGAGGAGGACAAAGCAGACATCCAGGAGGTTACTGCAAGGTGCACACAAGTATGTGGTGAGGGACTAAGCACTAGAACATGCTCCAAGATATGCCTTGTCAATGTGTACCCAAACGGATGTAGAGAGGACTCAAAGCAAATGTACGTAATGTTGAATGAGCAGAGTAACCGCTCACTCGCACGGTCTGAGTTTTTCAATGTCTTCAACATTCCAGCGTGCCAATACCCTTACACGCTAAAGAAATGCGCTGGACTTAAAGAGACTGCGGGGAGGAGAGCCTATGGCTATACTGTGGAGTCAGTGGACAATAAACTAAGCTTCCATCTACCCACACTCCTCGAGTGCAACCAAATCCCCAACAATCGCTCAGAGATACCTACTCCAGAGGCAGCTCGTAATCACAGTCATCTGAAGCGCATCGTCGACAAAGTACCGCCCCTCAATCCAGGTGCCAAAATACTTCTCCTATTAGGCAGAGACATCTTGAGAGTACATAAAGTCCGCGAGCAGATTAATGGTCCAGGCAACACACCCTTTGCCCAGAAGTTAGACCTAGGATGGATCATCGTTGGAGATGTATGCCTCGGAGGTCCACACAGATCGCTACACGTGGATAGCTACAAAAACATGTATCCTAGAGAATGGCCGCGCAAGCAATGTTCAACCGTGCAACAATCAAATCAAGGTAAAGGAGGTGTTCAGTCGAATATCTAGACATCAACACCACCCAGAGCTGACCTCCACTTGCAGCCCGTCAAGACTGATTGGAGATAGCCTGGGCCAAACCGTCTTCACATGTACTGCAGACAACCACAAGCTTGCACCATCAATGGAGGACAGGAAGTTTCTTCAGATCATGGAAGCCGATTTCCATAGGGACAGCTCCAACAGCTGGGTCGGACCCTTGCCCTTTCGATCACCAAGAAAGCGGTTACCTAACAACAAGGAACAAGCACACAAACGCCTACTCTCACTCCGACATACGCTGAAGAAACAGCCACAAATGAAAGCACACTTCTTGGAATTCATGGAAAACATGCTCAAAAAGAAACATGCAGAGGTTGCACCGCCTCTGCAACAAGAACAAGAGTGTTGGTACCTTTCCCTGTTTGAAGTATATCATCCCAGAAAACCAAACAAGATTTGCGTAGTCTTTGACTCCAGCGCACCGTATGAAGAGGTCTCACTTAACAACGTCCTGCTCAAAGGACTCAACCTCAACAACAGCCTACTGGGTGCTCTCTTGAGGTTCAGGAAGGAACGGGTGGCCATCACCGCTGATATCGAGTACATGTTCTACTGTTTTGTGGTGAAAGAGGATCACAGAGACTACCTCCGCTTCTTGTGGTACCTTAATAATGACCCCACCCGTGATATAGTGGAGTACAGGATGTGGGTACACCTTTTTGGGAACAGCCCTTCCCCTGCCGTCCCCATGAATGGTCTGCAGAGAGCAGTTAAAGAAGGTGAGGCCGACTGCGACAAGAGAGCAAGAAGATTAATCGAGCGCGAATTCTACGTCGACGATGGTCTGTAGTCCTTCAATACAGAAGAGGAAGCTATCGCCGTTCTTAGGGAAGCACAGAAGATACTAGCAGCTTCTAACCTCAGGTTGCATAAAATCGCATCAAACAGACCTGTGGTCATCCAGGCATTCTCACCTGAAGACCGCTCTAAAGACTTGGATCTCTTTGCCGATGGCTTGCCTGTACAACGCAGCCTCGGCTTATCTTGGAACATGCATACTGACGCCTTCACATTTCAGATCATGGACGACCAGAAGCCTTTCACGCGCAGAGGAGTGTTGTCAACCGTGAACAGTCTCTATGACCCATTAGGGTTCCTCACACCTATTACTGTTCACGGAAGACTGATACTCAGAGAACTCACCATGCAGGCAGAAGATTGGGATTCATCGCTTCCTAGAGACAGAGAGACAGAGTGGAAAAGCTGGAAAGAGTCGCTTCAAGACTTACAGGAACTCCAGATACCACGCCCCTATACGTCTTTCTTCACCACAAACGCACAAAGGAGAGAACTCGGCAGTGAAAGCAATCGCAGCTGTGGCTTACCTTAGGGTGACAAGCCATGAAAAACAAACTGAAGTCGGCTTTGTCTTTGGAAAGGCAAAGTTGACCCCGCTGTCCGACTTAACCACACCGAGGCTGGAACTGTGCGCTGCCGTACTCGCAGTGGAGATCGCTTAGTTGATAAAGGCGGAGCTCAATGTCATATTAGACAACATCACATATTATACAGACAGTAAAGTTGTCTTTGGACCGTGGGACGTCATCCTGCGTCGCACAAGAGGAGGACTTTCTAACTCTAAGCGATGGACCGTGATGTTTTCATGCATGTGTTCCAGGGCGGTACACATTGAAGTGATCGAGTCAATGAGCTCTAGCAGTTTTATCAACGCTTTGAGATTCTTTGCAGTTAGGGGTCCTGCCAAAAAGATACGTTCTGATTGTGGCACAAACTTTGTAGGCGCCTTGCGAGAACTGGGAATGGAGACCACAAGTCAGGGCTTCTGTGAGGTGGAGAAATACTTGAGTGCGCAGAGCTGCACGTGGGTATTTAACCCACCCCACGCATCTCACATGGGGGGAGCATGGGAGCGGATGATCGGCATTGCTCGCCATATCCTAGACTGCATGATGCTTGAACAGAAGGGATCTCGCCTTACACATGAAGTTCTGATAACACTCATGGCTGAGGTCACCGCAATCATGAATGCAAGACCCCTTGTCCCAGTGTCTT
>JAVQJD010002236.1:0-19162 GCA_036023655.1 Nannoperca australis
TTTATTTTGGGACAATAAATGTCAGAGTTGAAATGCTACTTCGGACTACGTATCTTTAATGGATGGAGTTTATCTAGCTGTTCAAGCTTCGTACTGAACACGCAGTGAAGACAGCATAGACACACTTGAATGGGAAAGTGTGTCCAAACTTTTGACTGGTACTGTATGTGATTTGAATAATTTGTTTGCTTGTTTGTTTTTTCAATGTGACCTAATTTCATATTATAAGTTACATATATATTTTTCTTTACACTCACTACATAATTTTTTTTCATGAATAGATTAACCAGATCATATAGTCATAGATTATACTCTGCCTCTCTGAGCTTCATAGAGTACCTTCTTTGAGCATCATTCATGAGAAGATGAGGGGAGAAAGGTGAAGAGAGACATGAAGGAGAAGGGAGACACAAAGGTCTAGCTAACATTATGAGACTGCTGTGTTTGTGTGTGTGTGTGTGTGTGTGTGTGTGTGTGTGTGTGTGTGTGTGTCTGTGTGTCTGTGTATGTATGTATGTGAGCGCGCATGCGCATGTGCCACATTTGAGTAGGCTATGAGTTTGGACATACTGTATTTATGTCTGAGAGTATGAAAGATAGAAACAAAAATGGCTCCTCGGTAAGTGCACCCAAGCTTGAGTCTGTCTGACTGGGCTGAATATTCATACACAGAACTAGCTTAACCCTCCTCATATGAACCTTGAAATAAATTGCTCCTCCAAGTGTAACCAATGTGCTCTAAACTTTCAGAACGGTTATGAGTATTCTGAAAAAGGGTACAGCAGAAGAGTTGTACCTCACTCGTCTGCACAGGCACAGGGAACCTCTTTGCTTTAAAATAAAACCATAAAAGGCAATATTCTCAAAGGATTATGAAGCCATATGTACAGTGGTCATGCATGCAATTCAAGGGAAGTGACTGACCTTGCATGCTCTACTGCATTCAACAATTACATCAATATTATGGCTTGAGGTTCTCAAAAGTTACTGCAAACTAAGGCTTATTTATATTACCCTTGACCATAACTTATGAAAGATATTTATTTTATAAGCTTTCCCCTTATTATTATTATTATTAGTAGTAGTAGTAGTAGTGCGTATATTATATTATATTATATTACCATTTATATACAGTATTGCTGCTGCTAAATTTTCATCATCTGAATAAGACTAGATAGTTTGATAGCTTGATCTGAAGAAGTGCTTTGAGATATGATTTCTGAGAGAGAACGGCAGCGTATTCACTGTTAAAGGTCTGAGGCATCTCATTAAAAGGAAGACACTCGTGTTTTTGAATGGCTGAACCGTGGGGGGTCAGAGGTCACTTGCATTTGTGATGTTGTGAAAGTGTAGCATTATGTCATGTCAAAATAACAGCTATAAAAACTGTTTATTTTGAATTTTTTCACAGAGGTCCAGCAGCAATGGTAGGAGTGTTTCTAAACGACAGCCAATTGTGTTTGTCCTATAATAGTCTTTGCATTGTTCTACTAAGGTTAGAAATGTACCATTCTCTCAACTAACTAGCTATTTACTTGTCAATCAAAGAGGCATAGTGGAGCTCTATTTTATATTTGGGCATTTTCTGTCTGTGACTGAACACTTCACCACTTTTAAAAAATCAGGCCAGGCAGTCAACTCGAGCTGCATTGTTACAAATGAGACATGCCTCACTCTCCACAACAGTCTACCAAACACATCCTCCCAAGTTGGTAGTCTATTGAAACTGAAAAAATGTCCATTCTCTCCCACTGTCTGTCAATGCAACTGCTGTCCTGTATCAGTTTCAGCCCCACCAGCATCCACCTGCGGACTCCGGCTAGGGCATTTAAGATATTTGCTTAAAAAGTTGGAGCCTAGAAGCCAAACTCTTAATTTGTTCTGCTGCTATAATAAACATTTCAATGTGAATTGTCTGAATGAAAAAAAGATTATTAAATTCAAGCAATTAACAGTTACTGATGGCTGTCGCAGTCACATTGCCATTTTGTTTGACATACCTGCCTTCAGTACTTCAATCACTTACAACAGCCTTACAGTAAATTAAACCTTTTGTGAATCTCATAATATTAAATCTTTCTTGACATGGTGTCAGAGAAAGCCTGGTTCTGCTCGAGATTTCTATCTGTTAAAAGGGATTTTTTTCCTTGCCATTGTCTCCGAGTGCTGCTCATGGTGGGAATGTTGGGTCTTTGTAAATATAAGAGTTGGTCTTGACCTGTTCTGTATGAAAAATTGCCCTGAGATCACTTTGTTATGATATGGCGCTATATAAATAAAATTGAATTGAAATTGAATCTCTCTTTTGCAGATTTGATGACATGGTTGTCTATTAAGCTGGATGTGTGTTAGTATTCCTTTCATAAAATGAGCAGTATGATGTCAGTAAGTTTTGAAATCTTAATTCAGGTAAGTGTCAAGAATGCAGTGACAATAAAATTGCATGGTGTTTAATGTGTTTCCTTATGTTTTGCATATCCATACTTTGTATAGTAATGCATTGACTATATATAAATAAAATCTAGATCTACTTAAGTATCAGCTTAGAGTGTCAGGGTACAAGATCAAGACCAAACTACATTAAAATGCAGGACAGGCATCCCACAAGGCTCCATTTTAGGGCTCCAGTTATTGAGTACCACTGCATTTAAGTGCTGCACTCCAGTCATAGGTAGGAGGTCATGGTGGATGGTGGCTGTACAAAATCCTTTCCAGGGCCCAAAATTTGATCAGGTTTGGGCAAAAAATATCTTTGGTTTTGGTTTAATGTTAACATGTCAGGTCTCATGCATCTAGTAAGTGCACACGTTTTCTGTATTTAAACATGATCGCTTCCCAAGTTTGTTGATATGAGCAAATATTTTATTGCAAGATTGGATATTTTGACAGAAAACAAATGAAATACATCGTCAGTGCACATTTTACTGATATGCATATGATCAGCATTATCGACTTGGCAGATACATACATTTAACATTAGTGCTCCATCCACAGTTTTTATACTCTCAAAGCACAAAGCCATTGGACAAAGAAATGTCATGTTTTCTTCAGTAATCAATGTGCCACAATACAGGAATGAAGAATGTATGTATTGAGTGAGTCATTTGGGCGTGTGTGAAATTTATTTTTTCAATGGATCACAGAGACTCTGGCCATATCCAGCAAATACTTTGATATTGATGTGTTTGCTGGAAATGGTTGCTGAGCATCAAACACATTTCATAATTTCTTCTACCAGCCTCTTTCCTGCCACTCTTTCTAAAACAATATTTTGCTCTTCTTTAATCTGTGTTTTTAATCCTACGCATTTTTCACACCCTTATGATCACTCATTTATTCTTCTGATCAGTCCTCCCCTCATTCTCCCTCTCTCTCTCTGTTCACTGAGCTTTTAGAATGAGGGTGCGAGAAACCCCAAAACATGAATCATTAAAAGATGTGAAGAGAAAAATAGATCACTGCAGATGCACCTGCAAAAATAACAGCGTGTGATGAAGGGAGAGGGAGATGGGGACAGAAGAAAAGGGGGAGGGTAACATTTGGCTCCTCTTCTCATCATAAGACAAAGGATATGTCCTGTGCTTAGCTGTAGCAATTCTGTCTTTACATGTACAGTGGGATTTTACAGGCAAGCCAGCACAAAATAAGCCGCTGATCATTTCAATCTACATTATCATATCCTTGTCAACACATTTTTGTAGGTTTTCAATATGCTGCTGGCTTTAAACATGACATAGATATGTATGCATAATTAAGTAAAGAGTCAAGGAAGGAAGAGGATCTACTTTCATGAAAGAAACAATTGTAGAGGCATTTGGCCCTTGTTGATCCTTTAATAAATCAGAACATTTACTGTTGGACAGCGTTTGAAGCATCCTTTTTGTGCAGTGTTTAAGTGTTGAAATATGGCATATAGAGTGAACACCCAAAGAAGCGAAGTATGTGCCAAAATAATTTACAGACTTAGTGTACAAATGCCACAAGTTTCTCAATCACAGTATTGAGAACAAAAGAAATAAACTGCATAATGAAGCATGAAAAAATCTCCAATCCTAACCCTTCAATAAATTAGTTACTGTTGCCAAGATGATTTTCACATTTAGTTTTTAGTCACTCATTTGACAGTGTATGTAACAGTACAAGAGCAGAGCAGAGCAGGATGGAATGTAACACCCACACACCATTCAAAAAAATTCCCCCGATAATGAAGCCAAACTTCAACAAAAGGTTCCATCTGCTGAGATGCAGCCTACACACTAGGCTAAATATATTTATTAATGTGTTCAGCCATGTTATCTACCACTTTGTTCCAGATTAAAATGTTTCAACAACTATTGGATGGATTGCAATGAAAGTTCCATGATGCCTTGGGGATGTATCCATATGGACTTTGATGATCCACTGACTTATTCTGTAGCACCACAACAAGGATGACATTTGTGTTTGTGATTGAAATGTCTTGACAATTATTGGATGGCTTAAATTTGATGCATACATTCATGTCTCCTTCGGGACTAATTCTAATTCTTATTCTCCCTACAAGACGGTGTTTCTGTGGTTTTTGTACATCAGTCGTGGTGTTCTTGTATGTTTTCGTCAAGTCTACCTGTCATGAAGCGGACATGCAGTTGAGAGGTTCTGCTCAATGTCAACAGAGCCGCATTTTTGAGTTGAGCTCCACGGACACAGAGGAACTACGAGACTGCGGGCTGCTCCGGAGGCCTGTACCATCACCGACCCCCAGTCCTGCAACTCGCCCACAGTGGAGGCGACACAAGCGGTGTGAGAGGAAGCAGAAGCGGGGTACGCGCGGCGGTATCTGAGTTAGGCTAGCGGCTAGTCCTCATAAGCCAGCCATCCCCACCATCGTGCTGGCCAACCGTCACGGATCACACCATCCAGCTCGAGCAGCTGACTTGCTATCGCAGACAGAAGGAGGAAGGAGACTGCGAGCCAGGACCAGCAGACTGAAGGACAGCTTCCTTCACCAGGCTGTCAGAATGCTGAACTCTTCACTTACTCTTGCACTACACAATGACAGACACTGTATGTCTCTTTAGGCCTGGTCTTTGTGCCAGGTTTGTTTGTTGTATGTTCTTTGGGTGACTGTATTGGTATGTTTTTTGTGTTGGTTATATTTAGTTTTGTATTCTGTTGTTTTGGGGATTGAGAGTAAGGATATTACAATCCTCTGTATGTTCTGTACATGATGTAGAATTAACAATAAAGAAATTTGGTCATCCAAAGTTTTCAGCCATCATCATTAATTTGTACAAAACTTTTGTTTATGACCAACTATGTGAAAAACGAATGACACTCCTATCAGCCTCTGATTGAAACACCTGTTATGTCTGTTTAGTGCTAATTAGCAGACCAATACACTAATCTAAGATGGCAATAATGGTTACCCACAAAACATCATCACAGAGCCCTTAGCATGACTGTCGACTCTGAGATGTCAACTCAGTGCATATTCTTAACTGATATCTAGTCTTTGGACAAAAAGGTATTCCAACATTATTGTCAATTGTTAAAAAATCTGGAGATTTATTGATTTATTTAAAATCTGAAGTACATTCCAGCTCAGCTAGGAATGTACTTTTACTAACATAATATTATGCAAATGTGTCACTGTATGGGTGGTGGAAGAAAAAAGTAGAATAGTAGACAAGAACACAAACATCAACATAAACTTTGCTGGGATTGGAGAATGAATGAAAAATTGTTATAGCAAAATTGTATGGAAGCTGACAGCAGGAGGTCTTTGATATTTCCTATTAGGGTTATTTCCTGTGATATGGGTTACTAGAGTTATCTTTGTTAAAACCAGAAGTGTTGAGGTGCTTTCTGTCAGTGTTCATCCACAGAGGTGTATGTTGGGGATCAATGTCAGCAGAACCATGTCCCTATGTACATGTATGGGAAAGTAAGAAACACACAAGTGGGACTTTTGGAAGTAAAGATGGAGCTAAAACACACTAATAGAGTAATAACTTCAATTAATCATCTAAAAATCACTTTCCACTTATCCTATAGGATTTGTATTTGCTATTGATAACTGAGACAGTGACAATGTGATAAAAACTGCAATATTTTTTTTTTATCTACAATATTCCATTTTAATAATCAGGCTTTAGAGTCAGTCCCATTGATCCATTGTTTAAAAAACACACTGGCAATTAATAATTACAGAAGAGACACAAAGCTTGATTTGTGGGATTTTATCTGTACACACATTACACCCCCAACACATTGTCAGGAGCTTAGGATCCCATTAGCATTGATGTTTTTTTTTTCTCTGGGCATTGTCAAATGTCATTTTAAAATTAAGCAGATTACTAATGGAGGTAGAAGTCAGGGGGCAGACTGGAAAGCTGGAAATACAAATAAATACATCATCCCCCAAATAACACCTAGAATGCCTTAAAGTGTAACATTTTTATGTTTTATGTTTTTTATAGTATGGCAATTTCATGACTTTCAGATTTCAGCTTTAAAGGAAAGAGGTTAAATTACCTGTCATCAGACCACCTCTTCCTCCAGCTGCGAAGGCGAGACCTCTGGATAATTATTCTCTCAGTTCCTGCGGCGCTTCAGACTATCGCTTTATAGCTTCATGTGGATGGTGTGCTTCTGGGTAGACCATCATTAGGTTTAGCTGTGATTAGAACTGTGTTAGGAGCAATTGAACTGATTAGGAATTTTTTAACAACAGATTTTCCCATTTGTTTTGAAGTTTTAAAGAATATTTTCCCACAGCCATCATATCTTTCACAATTATTTCACTACACTCAAAACTCTTAGAATGGACACACAATGCAATCTGTCTGGGATTACAACAACCATGAGGACATTGTAATACATTTCTTATTAGACAAGTGGATATTGATACCTTTAGTCCTTTTTACTTAATCGTTTTAAATGTAGTAGCTATAAACTCTATCATTTACATACTAAAGATTACCTCTATTCAACCACGGTGGTTGTTGTGTTGTGTAGCTGTAGTAGGCAACCCCTATTGTATTGTCATAAGTTGTCCTAAGGTGAGATCATGTTGTCACCTGGCTTTGTATTTTACCCAAATTCATTCTGTGAAAAATTAATGAGGAATCGTATTGTTATTAAAGTTATTATTTAATTGTATCATTATATGCATGACAGAAAACATTTTGACATATTAAGCATTCTCATTCAAACATGGTTACAATATTATTTTATATAATCTCCCAAACCCTTGCCATCATTTTTTACTTTAACTAACACAAATAAGTGTTGTGCCTGACTTGTTAATTTAATTCTTATCAAGCTGCCACACATACAGTAGTGGTTTTTATTCAGTGTCATCTTGAGAATTCCTCTCTCCTTAACACATTGACCAAATTGACTCTTAATTCTTCCAGCAGTGTGTGTGTGTGTGTGTGTGTGTCCATTGGAGTTGCAAATCAGCTTTACAAACCATGAAAGGGCTGTGTCGACTCCCTCAGAATTAATGCAACATTTTAGCAATTGCATATAATAAAAAGCTAAGGAAGGATGGCCTGCTTTGAAATGAAAACAGCTGGAAAATAAGTAATTCCAAGCAAGGAAGTTTGTGTATGAGCCAGCAGTCTTTTTGAAGTTCTCAAAAGAACCAAGAAACGCCTTGGTTGATAAAGATCAGCACTATAATTGAGAAGGGATTTTAAATCATTAATATACATTAAGTAGCCTTTCTGTATAAGTCAGTGTATAAGTGTTTTAGCAGTCTCAAACTTCAAAAGGGTTTTGCTTTGTATACTCTCCACTATTTCCTGTGTGTTTCATCAGATAAAGTCTTCAGGTTTCTCTTCATTAAGTATGGGACATGCTGTTTTGCTGCATACTGTATGTCAGCATCTTCGAGATGGTCTTCAGATTGTCTCCTTTGAACCAGGCAGAAAACACACTCATCATAGTTAGCTGGAGAGTTCTACAAAACACTGCTGGCTGGCTGTGTTACTGCCATTGCATCACCTTGACTTCCCCACTTTAGACTACTTAATTGCTGCTCGTGCCTCGACTAAGAATAAGTTGGGTGGGTATCCATCATTGCTGCACCATTTTACTCTCCAAGAACACTCAACACTGCCATATTCATGCATGGCTGTAAGATTGAGATGAACACTCTCTTCTAGTTGAGTTTAAATTTTGATATATATATATATATATATATATATACACACACATATACATTTTTCATACATGTCATATAATTTTTTATACAATTATTTGGCCTTTAGGACTGGCAAGGGGTTTCAGCACACATCCCAAGCTAAAGCTGACAGAAGGTTGTCATTTAGATTGTGTCCCCTGTCTCCCTGTTAGTACTTATGTTCCTGTCATAAGCGTGCTATACAGCTATCGTTTCTAGTGAAATGGCCTTTGACTAGAAGGTGGCGCTGAACCAGCAGCACATACCACTACTCTGTATTGATCGCAGTTGCTCCAGAACCTTTCCATGCTTGTTTATTTAGGGCCTCTGGTATGTTGACAGAGCAAGGCAATAACTGGCCAGGCACACACGAGAACAAGCATGTCAAACCAGGTGAAGAGAGCCCAGAGATCCCATGAGTGATTCAGTGTGATTCATTCACCGTTGTCAGTTACTGATTGCTCATGAAGATCTGGGGGAAGAAATTATATTGTATATATATGTAGCCAAAAGCAAAACAAAAGTTTTGGTTTAAAGGAACAGCTGGCATTTGGGCTAAATTCCAAATATCCTTTGCCTCAGTTACATATAGACTATCTTAACACTCTTTGTTAAAATACCACAGATTAAATCTCTAAACCATTGCAGATGTGTATCTTTCAGTCCCTCAACCAACTGGTGTTTTCTTGTTCAGGAGGGGAGCGTCTGAATTCCTGCATCAATGAGCTTTACACAGCTCATGTCAAGCCTTCACTCTTTAATTCATTATTCTCACTTAACCAGGGTAATCCACTTTTAACCATATTCTCCAAGCAACTGCTTTCATGGGATTCCTTGGCACAATACGTTATACTGTGATGCTGATAATCACATTTTGTATGATGCAATTTTGTTCTTTTAATTTGATAAATGATAGATGTTTGTATCACGGTATGACCACTGCCAACAATGAGATTGATGTATTTTGATGTATATTTTACTCACTTCATGATTTGGTTTTCCATTCCAGGGCTGCATCCATGTATTTTGACATGGGATTTACCATTAGACACCACAGCTTGACATGGATTGTGTGATTCATTCTGCACACTCTCCGTATTCTTTTCACCTCCAGAAATCCTCATTTCAAGACATGTCTTACCAGCAGGTGCGTTTCCAAGTTGTCACAAAGGCTGTCAACTATTCTGACATTCAATTACTCCTTCAGTGCCTGCCATCATGAAAGTGCCTTACTGGGGCATGGGAGGTCACTCCATACATCTGCTGATTGGCCCTAGTCTGGTCAAGAGAGCAGGTTTTGCAATCTGAAATGAGATGCTGAGTGCCTCTGACAGGGATCACAAGTATGGTGCAACAGAACTTGCTCTTTCTGATTCTTTCCAGTTTTGCAGTTGCATAAAAAAAATGTCTGTTTACATGTGTTGAGTCTGAAAAACAGATATGGTCGCTGATATAGAAGTAAACTACTCTTTTGGACAAAGCTTCATGTATCTACATCTGAAAACGCTTAATACAATCTGTTCCCAGCACAGTCTATTAGTTGAGTTTTGTGTTGTTGTCAAGAGAAGGTCATTAAAACAACAAAAACACAATGACATTTCTTTCAGACCTTGCCGTTTCTCAGGTTTCTGCTGGTTCCTTTGAACTGTCAGTCGTATCTGCTGCATCTCTTTCTCACAGTAAAATTTGGCTTTGTGGAACAAGTTATTGGGGCCAAATTTTGGTTGAGTGTCCTCAGCAAAGATAACTGGGGTTGCATAGAGGCTCCGTTTATCTGAGGATCTGGCATCAAAATAAGACAGGGATAGTGTTTTGGAGGAATGTGATGTTGTTGCAAATCAACTGGGAATATGTCAAAATCAAATCACATTTGAGGAAATGCCAATGTATTTTATACTTTAGTTCAAGATCCCTATGCCATGATTTCTAGCCATGTAAGCCGCATGGTTCAAGAGATGCCAATGTTGGTCTGTTAGTCAGTCCACCACTTTAAGACTAAAATATCTACAACTATTAGATTGATTGTCATTGTGATCATGTTAGTATTTAGCTTATATCACCAGTGTGCCTAAGTAGAGTTTCACTGAGACACTGAGGCTCGAGACTCTTCTCTTGTTTGCTACCTTCCTAGAAAGTGATATCTACCTTGTTCTAGATGTTTTTTGGCAAAGTGTCACTTAATGTATGTACCACTTCCAAAATTGATGTAAGTGGTTTTCAGAAAGACCACAAAAACATATAAGTGATATGCAGCATGTTTGATCTGACACCAAAGGTCGATCATAACCACACTTAGAAGAAAGTAGATGAACATGGCCTTAAGTCGAAAGAGGATTTAGGTTCACTACATAAGCAAACCCACTGAATCCCACTACGGAGAAATGTTTGAACCATGTTTAGATAATTATTTAGATTATTAGATATAATTTCATAAATGTCAACTTTAAGTTTAACCTTTCCTCACATCCTCTCAGCTTTATAATGATCTCTTTGAGTTATGTTTGAGTCACGTCCTATGCATTTTTCCTTGTGGATCTGTTTTAACAAAAACCTTTTTCACTAGCAAGTACCACACCATCGGCAATATATATTTGAAAGATTTATTTGAACAAAAGGTACAAGCTGAATGTTTAAGTTCTGATTAGTTTAGTTTCTCTAGACAGCATTGCACTGGCCTCCAGCAACACTGTAAGGAATCTTGGAGTTATCTTTGATCAGGATATGTGCTTTAACTCTCACATTAAACAAACTTCCAGGACTGCCTTCTTTCACCTACGTAACATTGCAAAAATCAGGCACATCCTGTCTCAAGCAGATGCAGAAAAACTAGTCCATGCATTTGTTACGTCTAGGCTGGATTATTGCAACTCCATTATCGGGCTTCACCAATAAGTCCCTTAAGACTCTCCAGCTGATTCAGAACGCTGCAGCACGTTTACTGACAAGAACCAGGAAGGGGGATCATTTGGCTGTCCTCCTGAGGGAACTGTCTGAAATGAACATGTTTTTACTTTGGAGGAGTAAGTTCACCAGCTTATACCATGGAAAGCACGCCTCGGTATTAAAGGGTTATTCAGTATGGCACTTTCATAATATTAGGGGACTCACAAGAGACATATTAATTACACCTCCTTAAGAGAGAATGTCATATTTCACTTCTGCCATCTGTTATTTGTAGCAGCAGGGTCAGTAAATGTCCTGCAGCTGCTTAAACCACAGTGTGAAATAACACATGGACTATCAAGGGACACACTTCAACGTTTTATCTCAAATGTTTCCTCCTTTTTTACTCATAAATGCAGAAAGTGAAGTTGTCATTAAAGCTGAGGTCAAAGTGTACCATTATTCACTGGCAAGTGTGTGTGCGTGCACGTGTTTAGCAGTTGTCATTACATAGTTAGATGTCTCAACAGCCTCTCTAGTCTGTTCATTACACACACACACACACACACACACACACACACACACACAAAAACTGCAGTTTTGTGTAGAGATAATAATGAAGCCTGTCCACAGTGTCGGAGCATCTTTCAGATCTCTGGTCACTGAGAAATCAGAATGCACGCCATAAAATCTGTCCAGACCCAGATCACCATCAGACACAAATACGGCCACACAAAACAAACACAGGCCTTTGTGGCAGACGTCAGAATCATTCAGCAGCAACAAAAGTGATGAATGAATTTGTCATGCATACTTTATACCTCCTTGCCTCTCGCTTCTCTTTCTATCTTTGTAATTTTGTCTGTTTCTGGCACTCAACTTCACACATACACATGGCACTAACAGATGCCGATGGCTCATCTGCGCCGCGAACGCACGTCGGCGTCTGTACGTAAAGGCATGACAGGTCTGTGGAGCTCTTTAAACCACAGGGAAAGAGAGAGGAAAGAGACACCTGATTCTCCCTGTTTAGCAGATTTGGTTTAAGTGTTGGCTGACCAATGAACAACTTGAAGAAGTGAAAGAACTGGTCGGATTGAAGCTGAAGCTGAATTGAATGTAGCAGGAGAGCTGCCCTTTGATTTGCCTCTGACTAATATCTTCCTGCTCTGCCTCAACATGCTTGATGGTTCAGTAGTTACTCAAAAGCTTTATTCACTCTTTGATTAGTGGTGTGTGGACTTTAACCAGAAGTCATAACATCAACATGCTCCTGACTATAACGTGGCACAGTTTGATTCTTTACACAATCGCACAATTATGCTGTCAGCTAACTGGCCTCATTGTGAGAAAAATCGATTTTTATTTTCAGAAAAAGGAGCCATTCACCTCATCATGCCAAGACATGAGTGGACCAGAGTGGTGTTTTTACTTTAGGAAATGTCAGGATGTCTTCCTATTATACTAAATATCCCAGCAGTTGCAATTGAAAATGAAGGATCCCTTAAATACATTTTTAAAAAAGTAGAGGTTCTCCGTGCAGTTTTAGATCTTTAGTGGTGCTATGGGACAGTTTTATTCATGTAGGTCTCCGTTGTGTTTGTCTAATGCACATTTATGAAGACGCACGTGATCGGGCAACATGACAGTATATATACCGTGCAACAGTAAAATCTGTTCACCGGTAGAGAGAGCCTTTCCACCGCGGGAGCTATCCCTGCTATATATTCAGGACAGGCTATCAAATCAGGGCTGGATTCTTTTGTAATGTAGGAATTCTCATGTGATCTCGTGATTCTCACGTGATCTCGCAAATCCAGTTGCCTCGCTAGCCAGTACAAACACTGTTGTTGGGAGGCGGGGTTAAAGGAAACACAGAGCACCACTGAAACTTCCATGGGATTAAACGAGACCTCCAAGCAGTATCCAGTTCTCTTTCTACATCCATGAGCAGGACTGCTTACCCTGTTCTGACATCACGAGAGCAAACGTTGGTGGTGGAAATACACCACTAAGCTGTTTTGCCAGTTGCCGCAGAAGAAGAGAGTGAAAAGAAAACACAGAGCACAGTGAAATTGTAAATACACAGCACAAAGTATGGTATATTTTTTTTAAATTTTTTATACTGTATCGTGATATATAGCGTTACCATGATAAAATATATCTATGCACATACATGTTCACCTTCGCACGTGTATGTGCAATATACAGGCCATCCAATAGTTTCACATTACTCCACTGACCTACAGCTGGCAGCAGTAATATGCTAGGAAACACAGCAATGTATGCACCAACACTTACTACTTAAGATTACTTAGGAGTCCGCATTGCAAATGTTTAATGAGGAAGGAATGCACTCGACACTGTTGGCTAACCGCAAGGACACAAACACTGTGTTTTGGTGAGTTAACACTGACCCTCTGTGTTAGCTCTGTTTTTGGTCTCCACCAACTCCTGAGGGAAAAATCTGTCTCTTTAGCTGCTGAATGCTCCACTATGTTCCCCAGCTAGTCTCTAACTGTGCCTGTATGTCTGTCTGCTGTTTGTGGCTGAGCAGGAAGTGGACATCAGAGCTTTTTCACTGAAAACTGGAGACAAGGATGATGAGAGTGCTAAAAATGCTCCTTAGAGCTGAGGTAAAGACATATGGTGAGCACATTTTACACTGTAATAACAAACTAATCAGAGCTCTAGTCTTCAGCTGTTTGCAGTTAAAGCTCCTGAATGGATTATTCCATGCTTCTCAATAAAATAGGGTGGGACACCCTAACTATGATATGTTCTGAAATACCAGGGGTCAGCAAGCTGCAGACATTCACAGAACAGTTCCAGTTGCATGTACATTTTGTCACACAGTGAATTTATAGTACAAGGTAAAAGTTTCAGCAAAAAGATAACGTTAAGATTGAACTGGACCTAATTTGGTTATTCATCAGAATTTGCTGAGTCAGATAATCTGAATGTCAGATTATAGAAAGGAGTGTTTGAAGTGGATTTTCACCATGGTTTGCATTGTTAATGAATAAAAAAATAAAAAAACACTCCTCACCATGTCTTCAAATGAGAAACAAAAACCTACATTATATGCATGCTGGGAAGTATACTGATAAGGTAACTTCTAGCTATGTTCCCCAAACAACTTCATTTGATGAGTGAAGAGAATGATCAGTTGGACATTCAAACACTGCACTGTATGACTTCAGACACGATGCCTGAAGTTGGCACCAGAATGTACTTTATAGTGCAGTGTAAAATGTTGAATGAGCTCCCTGTTCCACACCAGCGTGACAACTTTTACAAAATGAGTATGAATGTTTTTTAGTTAATGGGGAGTCTCTGCTCTTGACTATAAATGAGAATACCTGTCAACTAGTCATTCATGAGAGGACAGTGATTCTAAATGGAACCCATTAAACCCCACTTCAACAGGAGCAGTTGAAAACACATCTAGAATATGGACTATGAGAACAGAAAAGTCTTGTGTTTAAATATTTTACTCAGTGTTATCATCATACAGCTTCAATGGAGAGTTTTAGAATGCAGAAAATATAACATACTGTCAGAGTGGATTAAGTTGATTTTAACATCCTTAAAGCAAAGGGAAGGAAAACAGTGTGTGAATAACTGTGCAGTGGGCACAATCATTCTACAGTGTGTTGCATGTTTAACAGAAATGTCAGATCAGATAATTGTCCCACTCACCACTTGTCTTTGTTTCCTTATATCTCTTGCCTCTCTGGCAAGTTTGACTGCAAGTCCTCACCAGTCAGTCATTCCACATTTCCTCTGCTTGTCTGTTATTTGGTCAGTAGAACGTCTTCATATCCTTTGCTTCACCTGCTGTCAGAATCAACCCTCCGTAAGGACCATGAGGAAAACGTTCCAGCTGCGATACGGTCTCTGCCAAGGAAGAGTCCAGACTTAGTGTCCATTCAAGCAGCGGCAGCAACAAACAGCCAAAGCATTCATCAGAGGATTCTGAGGATTTCTCCACATTTGTCAATTGATGAGTCCTAAACCAAGAGAGAATCTGTTTCTGCTCCACCCAAAGAGTCGACCTCCCTCAGTCTCCCTACTGAGAGACTTATTGTTGCTTGAAGTAATTAAGCTGTGAGCCACAGCAACGCCCCTTTTCCCCTCCCCTTGACAATAGGGAGATCACAGAGGCATTGGACGGAGTCTCCCAGTCCCCCCACCTAAACCCTTGTTCCCTGCAGTCCCCCTCCCCCCATATCTCTCAGGCCCACAGTCCTGATTTTTCCACTGCTGTCCTCCAGCCAGCCCTGGACTCCCTCTGTGGAGGAGACTGGGAGAGCTGACCAGCAGCTGCATGTGTTGCAGGAAGGTCACAGGTTTGGAGCATGTGGATCTTGACCTGTACTTACTGAGGGAAGCTACGGGAAAGAGAGATGCTTACCTTAAGTTTTTTTTCTCTGGTTCAGACGCCTATGTTGCTGGACTGTAATGGGAACAGAAATACATTGTTTCCTAGCTTGAATGGGGTATTTTCACTCGTGCCTTTAAGACGACCCTTACATAGACTCTGTAAGCTGAGATGTTTATCTGTGAAACCAGGCAGAGACCATTTGCCAAAAGTGGAAGTGGAAGAGTTTGGACACAGTTTGTTATGTTGTCATAGTAATTACTGGTTACATAACACCTGACAAACACTTTCAACAAATATTTGATATATGTGACTCACCATATATGTTTTTAATTGCACGAGATGCTTGTGATGTATGATTTTTGTCCATGGATTACAGAAACTGCCATGTGTCTCAGAGAGGTCAGATGGGTGGTTTTCCTTTGAGACATTTGGGGAAACTCCTCTGTGGGAAGAGAAGATCAGGCTGATTTGTGCTTTTCTCTGGTTTCAAAAGCCTTTACAGGGAGGTTTCAGATGGTTCAGTGTCACCGTTGTAGCTTTAAATGAGCTGCACTCTGATCAGAAAGTGGCAGATCTCTTTGAGATATTGTGGAGTAGGGATGATTTGAGAATTGTAGAGACAAGTGAGAAGTGTGCAGGATCTGGCTCTAGTCTTTATGCTGAAGAGTATCAATCACATATTTCTCATATACTACATTTGACAAAAAACAACTACAAAGAAACGAAGAGGCTCTACAGTGCAATAACAACAATTTTGCCAATTCAAATTCTTAAAGGAAATATTATGATACTCATTTAAGTGGCTTCATGTAGAGTTGAAATGTGCCTCAGAGCCTCACATTCAGATGCAGCAGAGCGTAAAACCAGATCCATGATTCTTCTTTTCTTTGTTAAGATTCTTCCTGTGCGTGTGTGTGTGTCTGTGTTTAACAAAAAGAAATTTGTTGGACTCCTTGTAACGGCTTTTGTACGTCATGCGATCCCGTGCCTTTTCCTTTCTGTGCTTCATAAAGGACATGCCCCAGCCTGTGACCACTCTCCAGTCTCTGTTCATGCACACAGTCTTTTCTGATGGGCCTGATAATGACCCACAATGGAGCTACAACAGCTAGGAAGCAGGTAGTCCGGAAAAAGCAGTGGGCTGTGAACCGTCGTTCCAGCTGCGGCCCAGTTCTCATTCAGACCCGGAACACAGGAGCAGAGGAGCACTTTATTAGAAATAAATGGCTGAGTTAACTCTCTGTTGTTGATCACTAAACCAACAAATGATTCAACTTGCAGCCAGTTCATAAAAGTGTTTTTTTTCAGGGATAGTATGAGCAGAGATGGCCACCATGAAAGAACATCCCCAGATTATCTAATCAGAGTACTGAACAGTTAAAAGTAATCCAATACCACAGAGAAGATCATTTGGAAACCAAGATGTTCACGTTATTTAAAAAAAGGGGGATAAATTAAGTAAACAAATGGGAAAGTAAATAAGCACATCAACAAGTAAGCACAGTAGGTAAACTAGTAAGCAAATAAATAAGTATGCAACTAAGTAAGCAAATAAAAGAGAATAAATAGAACAAAAAGCAGTAGATAAGTGAATAAAGAAGTACTCAAGTAAGCCAATGAAGTAAACAAGTAAGTGGGCAAATAAAGTGCAGGAATGTTTATAAGTCAGTCCCTATTTATTTGCTGAGAAACAAAATGAATAATACAATGAATTACAGGTGACTGCTATGAACACTGATGCTGATTGGTATTGGATGTTTTTCTGCTTCTGTGTTACAAAGCACCCATGTTGTAGGGTGAGTGACAGCTGACCACCAGCACTATGGATGATGATATAATGAGCTGCTAGACGCCTGGTGACTGGACTTTGACGGGAAGCAAAGCTGTGCAGCTCTGCAGAACAAGCACAGCTGAAACGCATTACACCGCATGCTCAGGGTGACATCATCGGCAAATATTTGTAAAGCATTTCGTGTTGTGTTATGCAGATGTAATATTTAGGCTGGAACTGCCAGCACAGCTGATATCATGGACAGCCAGTATATCTAAGTGGGATTTGGGTGTAGCATGGAGAAAAAATGACACGCTGTAGAAGGGTTCTTAGCCCAGAGTTAAGGATTTGTAGTTCCTGCAATGTCGAGCAATACATCGTCTTCTATATATGAAAGCACAATTATTTATTTATTTTTGGCTTCTTGACATATTTGATAGAATGACAGTTATTTAGCCCTGTCAGCATTATTTCTCAATTACTAGAGATAAATGAATCAACATTTCAGTACATTGTTTATTGCATTCAGCACTTTTGGATTGAGGTATGATCAGCCAATGACTGGCTTGTAAGCCAGTAGTGAGGCTTCAGAGTTGTGGTCTCATTTCTCTCATCATTACAGGCGCAGCTAAAATGAGCTTTGAAATACTGCCAAACATTGCCTGAGGTGCTTCCCAATATTTCCATCTCCATTACAGTTTTACATGGAGGCAATTACACAGTCTGCACACATCTTGTAAATTGTGTAATTATTTATGAAGAAGGCTTAAAGGCAACTTCCCTTTTTTAAAGATGAAATCATGACTTTCCACATGTTTCCACACGAGACGTCGACATGTTTTGTGTGTAAACCGCTGTCTAGCTAGCTGAATGAAATTGTCTTCAAATTCTTTGTGTGAAGTGATGAAGTTACAGAGACAAAATGATGACACACAACACAGATTTTCCAGTATGAAAGTAACCATCCTGAAAGAGGGATCCCTCGTGTTTAACACAAACTTTATTGTCATTAGGTGTTTTCATACCGTACGAACTTTTTCATAGTTCTAAAAACAGTTGGAGGGTTAGTCAAGTCACTGCTAAATGTAAGTTGGATATTATATAAAGAAAACATGAGCTAAATTTGACTTTGCGCATTTTTAATTAACCACAATAAGATGTGGGGGTAAAATGTATCCATAGCAACATGTTTCACCCTAAAAGTCTGCTGACATTTTCAATGACTACAAATCCCATGAACAAAAGTTGAATGAATGTATCTATGTAACTAAGTACTGTGTGTATCATTCTTATATCTTCTTCCTTCCCACTGTGGTCCAAAATGATTAAAAACACGAGTGAGCCACACTGCTACAGACTAGTAATGTTCTCAGGAATATTAGAGAATGTTACATAGAAAATTACAACCAGGATTTTCCAGACAAGGATTGGTGAAGCCGCTGAGACACATTAATCTCATGAAACATTCTCAGTACCTTTCAATTTGAAGCCTTTTTTCCAGTACAGAAAAGTTAAATTATTCAATTTCTTCCAATATTTCTATTTTGTCAGTTGAAATGCTACTGATATCTGTAGGACAGTAAATCTCCTCCAGTGAAATGTATTATTAATACATGTACATTAATGAAGGCATATGTTTAACCCTGTATGCTAAAGATTTTGCAGTACTCTACAGGTTAGTGATGTGTAGTTCATGAGTTAGTAGTTCAATGAACTACTCCTTTCCTATAAACTAATATGAACTACTCCTGACTGAGTAAGTCGTTCATTTGGCCGCACATGCGCATTGCGCCACAATGTATGAGTTTCGTTTTTACCACGTGACATCTCCACAGGCTCAGGATTGGACAGAAATGAGTAGTATGAGCAGTTCTACGTTCATTGTTTACATGACAGCTGGCTGGGCGCACAGACAGAAACGTAAATGAGTAGCCTGGACTGCTACTAGATT
>JAVQJD010002258.1:0-42065 GCA_036023655.1 Nannoperca australis
AAAGCAAAAGTTTAGAGTTTGAAAGCAAAAGTTTAGAGTTTGAAAGCAAAAGTGGGGAAAGTTTCTCTCTCAACCACTTTTTTTGACTGTTTTATAAAGAAACAAAATTATCTCCATACATTTAAGGCTTTTAGTTCCTTTTAAGTGAAATAGTTTCCACGTGTTGTGGCTTTCCGCAATACACACTTTTTGGCAACCCTTGTGAAGACATTTGCCCAAATAATTATTCTGCAGCGAAGTGAAGGCACTCGGATATTTGTGACATCCTCGGTTGTTGAATGTGAGAATGGGCCTGTCCAGTGGAATCTTCCAGCCTCTTGTTCATCGGTTCCTATCTCTTTTGGACAAGACTGAAAGAGGGAGTGAAACTTTGTCAGTGGTGTGTTTGTGCCTCTGGCAGCTGTTCATAACATCTGCGTTATTTTACGTCACGTTTTCCCCATGTTAATACTAGATGTTCAAGTGGTATTTGCAAATGTTGGGTAACAATTTGTTTTATCCCAATAAGGTGTCCGCCAACATTTTCCATGCAGCAACTGACAAACACAGTAAAGCGTTCAGCGTCTCAGTAAATAATTGTGATTTGCTACTTACCTATTTTTTAAAGAAGGATCATTTTACCCAGAATTAAAATGGTAAATCAATTATAATATTTTTTTATATTACATATTTTTGTACTTATTTACATATAACCACATCGATAATGTTAAATGCCAAATGGAAAAGGACCAATGCAAAAGGGAGGGAAGATAATTACAAAGGTAAAAAGATATGAAGTTAAAAAACCTTTCTGTTACATATTTGAATTTATGCTCTTGCATTTAATGTTTAAATTTGAGTATTTACATTGAAACTGTTTTGTTTTTCATTTCAGAAATTAGAATTTCACTTTTAATTTTCAGATTGCCATTTGACAATATATATTTGTCATTTCAATATCCAATTTTCTTTTTCAGTTTTCTTTTTGAGTACAAAAATTGTAATAGTTGATTTGCCATTTTTCAGTTTTGCTGAAACAATTCACTGATAAAAGATTCACAGATAAACATAATATCTTGACCACAATCGATTAGTCATTTATGAGGATTTGCTGCTTTTCTAATCTATTTTATATAATTGTAATAGAATCCACCGTAAGAATTTGAGATTGTTATTTTTGTTATCCGTCTTTTAAAGATGTCATTTTATAGGAGTCATTTGTGAACTTGGTTCAGAGATGCCTGCATTATATCACATCAGTGAACTTTAAGCAGCTGTCCAGGAGGCTACTGTGACACCGCAGTCATGTAAGCGGCCTAACAAAGGATGGGTTTTCAGAGCAGGTGGAAACGTCCGCTCTGTCAGGCCGACACATCAGCACGCTCTCACACACACAGATACATGTGCATACTTTGTCTCAGAGCCACAGGTCATGACCTCCTACTTACAACAACTCAGAACAAAAAGATGGGAGAGTAAGCCAGAGGCAGTTTTATTCTGCTGATTCAGAGATTTTTGGAGCATTCCTGCACCCAAGGGATGTTAGACTACTTTCTGTTTGTTAAAGCGTCAGATTTTTATACAAGGAATTTAAAACAAAGATCCCAAAGCTGTGAATCAGTATATTTCCATCTTAAGGTGGGTTTTCAGAATCTCTCTTTTACCATGGCCACACTAAAGTGCTCTGATATGTGTGTAATCTCCCCCGCTGCTATTCACTTAATGGTCTAGCCCATGCCCACTGATGATGACTATGGTGATGTCAGAGCAAAAGAGCTCAAAGCGGCTTTGGCGGGGTGCAGAGTGGAAGGGAGGCTGGGGAGGCTAGAGGTTAGAGAGGTGACATGAGAAACAATCCACAATAAGAGGAAAGATAAACAAACTCATATCTAAGAACACACATTAACACTTGAGTTAAAAGGCAGCAAAAGCACAGGGCCATTTTGACATATCCATCACACTCTGCTCTGTAGTCACTTCCTCCACTGAAGGATGGACTGCACAGAGGGATTAGGACGCACACACAGCGGGATGCCAGCGGGAAATTGTCTCACCGCAAAAGTCCTCATCAGATCAGCGCGGCGGTGCTCCTGAGATGTCGACCGGAGGTCACGTGACTGTGTGTGGTGCAAGCCGGTCAGGGGCTAGCCATGATGTAATGGTCACACGCATGCCATGGCACAGCCTTATGCAGCACAGCATCCCCATAGACAGACATAGGCAGACATTCGTCCTTGTGCACCGCGGCAGCTGCCCACGTATTGGCTGAATAAGCATTCACGGAGGGATTTCTGAGATTTGGGTAAACATCTGAGGTGCTCGACTATTGGATGGAGTGGCGTTTTACTCTCGTCATATAAACTATTTTCCCATTGGTCGAAAATTCATGTTTGGAGGGATTTAAAGAAGCTTTAGCTACTGGATGAAACGATTTGAGTGCTCTACTCCCCTGCAGTATTAGCAGAAGTCTTCTTCAGGGACATGTTGAATATTGACGTTAAATTAAGTCTTTACTTTCATGGAAAGAGCTGAAACCATTTCCTGGTACAGATGTCAAAATAAGTGGTTCAGCTGACAGGGAAGCACTTTGCAGCTCTATATGCCCCAATAACCAAACACAAATACATTCTCAGAAAGGCAGAAAATGATCTCTGTACAAGTTCAACAATGGGGATCAGAGAATTCAAAAGAGCCATCACTGTCTGGTTATTATTGTTTGTGTAAGCGGGCATGTAAGCATCCACATCCACCGTACCAGCATTGTTCTCATGTACATTCATATCCCTTGTGATTTTTCAGCTTTGGAGCAACATCAGTAGGCAAATGCCTTCTTTGCAATTGGCTGGAGTGGAGTTGGAGTTGTGTTCATTAGGGTAAACAAGCTGTGCTCCAGAGATAGCACTGAGGCCATTCACCCCCACCCTGGCACCGAGCTGATAGTAATACCAGCCTGCAGGCACACACCGACACACAAGCATCATTCAACTCCTCTGTTCCCTGCGTACTTCAATTCATTGTTACACCACCAGTGAGGTAACACGACTCAAAACAGAAACAATACAAATGCCCGACAACCTCCCCGGACAGGATGACCAGAGCTCTTTGGTCGCCTCTGGCTGTCATTCTTCTTCACACTCAGTGGGTTTTTCCTGATGTGTCCAACATTATGCCCTATCTGTGCTTGTGTCCCGCCCCAAGTAATGACCTCATCTGACAGCACAGCTGCCAGTAGGCAGCAGACTACTTATGAAACCAGGCCATTCTATCCCTAAAATTCAGGGGTTGTGCAACTCGAGTGGGAGCACAGTGTGCCTGTGTGTGAGTGCAAGTTTGTATGTGGTAGAAATGGTGTGATTATGCAACAGGCTTGATATTATAGCTGCAAATAAAATTCAGAGGAATTCTGAGCCGCGTTGTGCTGTTTTAGGACAATTTGTCATGTACGCAGATGCAAACACAGACACGCACAGACTTAGTCTTCAACCATTTGTGAAGAATAGCTACAGAAGTGATGTGTCAAAGTCCTTGGAGTGGCCTGGAAACAGAGCAGATTAAATGTGCACCAACCCTGACCTCAGCCAGACCGTGTTACAACCCCACAAACCCACACAGAGACGCACACGATCACATACGTATGGTCTGCAGTGACGACAAGCCTCTCCCACTGGCCAATCAGGATAAGGCGTAGTTACCAGAGCTCAGAGGAGCAGCTTCAGACACAGAAAACTGTGGCCGTGTGTCTGTTTGAAGCCTGCTACGATCAGGCAGAATTGGTACAGGTGGTGCTAAGGGAATAAAAATGGCAAATTAAAAGTAATTATGTGTGGGGGAGGGGGGTTATCTGTATAACAGTAATAAGCTCACATTTGCTTCAAATCTGTTTTTTTTTTTTTTTTTTTTTAAGCAGAGTTTTGTTGGGATCCAGCAGCCGCTAAAATCATATACATTTATGCTGTGCACTGCATCTTTACAAAATAAAATCCAATGGGAAATGATTGGTTCAGTATTGCCCAAAGAAAAGTACCTGGAGCTCAGGGGTTAACATGGCAACCTGGAACGACAGTCCCAGGGACCTTTGTTGCATCTCTCGCTCCCTCATTTCCTTTTGTCTCTCCGCTATCTGTGATAATGGTTTAAAATGCCCCCCAAAAATATTTTCATAGAAACGAAATAGGCTAGACTTGATTAGCTTCACAGCCTTCTGGTTCTGTTTATATGTTGGAAGCAAGTGCAGTGGTAGAGGGGAAGAATGACGGTGCAGAAAGGGAGGACTCGTGCACACACAGAGCGAGAGTCTGGATTTAAAATACTTTGATATAATAATTTGATGCGTTGCAGGGTGCTGTGCAAACGTTTCAGTTCATGTTGGACTTTCCTCAGTGCAAAATGAGGCATGCATATATGCATGAATCACCCTGTATGTGGGTTACTCTATAGGTGCACCTAGTCCATGATCTAGGGCTTGGTGGTAGACACAAGCCAGCAAGTTAAGTCATTACAAACACATTAGAATAATGTAGTTCCATATCATTGACACATTCTGATACACGTACTGATATAGATACACACACACACACACACACACACACAAGTTCGCTTGTACACTGGGAATGGGACACACTGGTATAAAAAGACAAGATAAATTCACAGAAAACAGGTCATATCTAAGTCATCCATTCAGTTCATTTAAGTCACTGAGGTGTAGTGTTTTAAGGTGGAAGATATATCTGCGTTGCAGATAAAATGTCCCTGTGTTTTTTCACAACATTTCGTATGCCGCGGCCAAGTGGTGCACAGGTCGTGTTAAATATACAGCCGTGCTGTGCTCAAAGTTCAGATTTTCCATTCGCACACGTTTGTGTTTTTACCTCGTGGGTTTTATGCAATAGGAGCTGAAGTATGATTGGACTGCCACAGAGGTTTGAACACGTAACCTTCTGACACTTCCTTTTCTTTCCTCTTAAGTCTTAATTCTGTTAAACATGTAACTTTGCATTGAATCTCTTTACTGCTGTGATCAGTGAATGCTGTTCATATGTATTGATTATTTCTTTTACTCAAGTACAGCACGTTTCTTCTCTACATCTCTTTATATTTGAGCTTTTATCGTCTGTGACAAACAACACAACCTTTTGCGGTGCAACTGAAGATCTGGCCATTCAGAGTCACCAGGAGCACCAGGAGGAGCTCGTGCTCACGTTTACCGCTGCTTCTCATCTTTTCAGCCGAGAACAAACGTGACCTACTTGTTGATAATTGGACTCTTGAACATCCTCTGCTTTCCATTCCCTTCAAACTTCTCCTCCTCCTTTTTAAACTACCATGAATAATGGAGCGAGCTTTGCGTCACCATTTGTATGGGTAACAATGTTGGCATGTCAAGCCAAGGCATCTGATCCTCTCTTCCAATGACATGATGGAATATGTTGGCCAGTGTTAGCTTTCACCAGGTAAGGCTGCAATATTGATGAGGAGGGTGAGGTTTTTTTTCCACTGCCTCAACTCCCGGCAGGTCCTCCTCTCGTCGGCTTGTCCCGATCATTTGATACGATGGTGTGCCGGGGCAGTGACTGGGCCGCCGGCGTAGATGGTCGGGTGCGAGCCGGGCAAAGTGGAGTGGAGACGGGAAGGGAGGAGCAGAGCACGACAGGCTGCATATTTTCCATCTGTCATGAAAGTGGAGCAGCTCATTATCACAGAGTGCTCTCTACTGAGCTGACCTGAAAAGACAAGGAGCGTGTGTGTGTGTGTGCGTAGGTGTAGGTTTAAGATAATGTACATATAGTATTAATGTGTCCTAATCGCGCCTATCAGTGTGGAAAACAAATGCTACTGTACTCCTACCTCTACGTCTGTTGGGCCGTAGGTTTGATCATACACATTTTGTTTCTACAATGAAGAGCCGTCATTGTTGTATTTTAATCCCAGTGCATTCCTCCGTGCGTCACCTAGCATCAAATTGAGGTATCAAACTGACACATTTTTACAATTGAGAGGACATTGTTTTCCTCCGTGTCCCAGCTTTCCCCCTCCTTTTGGATAAATCAGCAGCCTCAAAAGCATATAAATAATGTAGTGCGGGCAGCAGTAATAAGGCAGGAATGGCAGGATGGCGAGTGGCTGTGATGTGTGGAGGAGCGTGATGATAGCCATAAAACGAATGGTTGAAAGAGATAATAAAGGTGTGGATATACCGTCTTAAATTGGTAATCTCTGCAGGGATTGGCCTGCGGTCGTAGCTCTGCTGTTGCATCATAAGCAAGAGCACAAGCAAAGGAATAAGTGCGTTGGAGTAGTGCTTTTCATTTGAGCCTTTTCTGTATGTAGTTATAATCTGAAACCCTAGTTGTCCTCATCTGTCTTTTGGTCTGAGGAAGAAAAGGAAAAAAGCAGATATGAGATGAGGGACGTCGGTCCTTTGTGTGGAAATCCACCTAGTGCCCCATGTGATGAAACATAAACAATTTCAAAAAGGGAGAGGATATAAAAGAGCTCTCTCTCTCTCTCTCTATGCTCGATCCCCGGGGTTTAATGTCCCAGTTGAGAATTCAGCATGTCAATTTGCAACTGTGCTCGAAGGCACAACAGAAGCAGTGGCTCTGATATAGGAGGGCAGACAGACTAAAAGAATAGGGGAGAGAGAAGCACGGCAGGAGAGCAGGGGAGGGACCTTGCAGATTGGTAATAAAGCCTCTGAGCCCAGATGTCCATCTGAATAAAAAGCTATTTTCAGTTGTTGTTATTTTCTATTTTATTTCCATTCTACCAACAGCCACACTAAAGGAAAGATTTAGACTCCGAGCATGACCAGAAAGAAAATTGCTGCCGAGCATTTGGGACAGAATCTGAAAAATTGTCCTTATTGCAGCAGAATCCAAGGTTCGAGGCCACAAACCTCAGCGAACAATTTGTAGCTCACTGTGAATCCTTCAGCAGGCTTTACCACTTGTGCCTCGACTGGAATTAACTCCCCTTCCTCGCTCATCCGTGATGATTGATTTCAAGGTCTGGCTGCAAACCTGTCCAAACTGTAGTTGGCAAAAGAATCTGCTCTCAATAGCCATTTCATAATTTGTACTCCCTCAGTTTGACAGAAAGGATACCATAGAGGGCATAATTGATTACCTGCTGTGTCCTTGTTATGTCTACAGCCTTGGAGCTGCAGGGTGGTGGATGCTGTGTTGCGCACACCATGCTATAGTGCATGGCTGCTGTATAGTTAATCAGAAAACAGGCTGTAACCTGTTTGATGTTTCAAGCTTGATCCTAAAATGGAAACCGTGGAGGGCAGCGAGAATCAGAGCTGCTTTGTGAAATAATTTATCTCACAGCAGCAGCTTAAACATTGATGTTAAGCTCATCAGCAAACATGCTGATGTGGTGCTGAATATTAACGTAGGGTGGACCGTGAATTTGTATTGTCAGCTGGAGACTGTCCTCCCAAGAAAAACTAGAGCATCAGTTCTTTAAGCAAATGACCAAAAATCACGTTTTTAAGTTCAGGTGTCAAAGCCTTCTAGTGGGCGCAGTAAGTATGACTCTGGAGCAAAGCAGGAAGTAGTGTGGCGCCCTCATAAGAGTGACAAAGTCCACAGAGAGAGGAGGTAAGGGTGGATAGATGGGTCAACTAAACGTCAGACTTTGACCCTTCTATTACCCTTTGGGTCAATTTGACCCCATTCAATGTTTAACGTCTTGAAATAAATCATAGACATTTTTTGGGGAGTTCAAATCTTATGACTTTTCCTGATTTAATGGGGACAACACTTAGTAAACATTAAATGTACTTTATGATATGTTTTCAATGTCCAGTATGCATTTTGTACGCATCGGTGTTCTGTGGAATCAATGTGACCCCAGGCTTTTTTACAAACATTTGTTTAGGTTGTTTTGGCTGATGTTAGTCACTAATATATGCAATTTTATAAAAACATCTCACCCACAACATGGGTTGGGCAAACATGTAAAAGCTTGCACGGCAGCTTTCCATTTCTCTTTATGCTCCGTGTGCTCGCTCTCTGACTATGATATAGAAGGAGAGAGAGCAGGAGGAAGGAGAACATACAGTAGTGCATTATAACAGTAATAGCAACATTGGCGGTTGAGCAGGAACACGGGGGCAGCCGGAGCAACCACAGATCCAGACTCTACAGCGCCGGAGGCAGAAACACCTGCAGAAATCTTTAGGAGAGAGAGAGAGAGAGAGGGGGACGAGAGATGTCGTTCATGTCGCTGTTTTTTTCAGTGACAGTTTATTTTTTACGTTCTCATGTTTTTTACGATGTCAGGTTTCTTTTACAATGAGGACGGCTGGTTTAGGAACCGTGAAGAGTGACGTTCTCTCCTTAGTATGCAGATTATACGTCAATCACGCTCTCCTTGCCCCTCCCCTCAAGCCTTTTCTCTCCACGGCAAAACAGCATCAGAAAGTTGAAACCGACAAAAAACAACATTGTCAAAAAAAACACAAGATATCATAAAAAAGGAAACTGAAAAAAAGTGACATTAAGAAGAAATCTGAACATTGTCATTGAAAAACATCAAAATGTAAAAAATATTTTCTTAATATCTTAATTTTCTTTATTGATGCCAAATGTAATTGTCATTGTTCTGGCTCCATAGGGTTTTATTTATTCCTACCTTCAGTCATTCAAACATGAGAAAATGTTTTGTTGTCACCCTGTCAGTTTGTAGAAGAGAATGAGCAGTGCGGGGAGAATGTAGGAATGCTGACAAATGAAAGGCTGGACTGTTTACCAAATTCACAAATAATAACCATCTGATGGACATGAATGATAAGTGTGATGCAGTCCTCCAGAGAGGCTGTCTGTTGTCTGATTCATCCCCGTAGTCTCGTCACAGGGCACATCACAAACCACAAAATGACTCTGTTAACGGCCTGATTGTACACTCTGTACTTACAGGGGTTGACGGTTAATTCACTCTCGGTGCAATCAATTTAAAATGCAAATTGAAACTGCACAGACTAATGATAGGCTGTTTATTTGTAGTTATTTTGTTATCAACTGACCTGTGGTGCTTACGTAAAAGTTTTCCTTCCATAATAAGAAAAAATATAAATATATAAAGTGAGTGGATTCGAATGTGATTGACTGTCTGCCCACAGGTCAGTGTGTATTGTGTAACTAGTCAGACTTCATGCTATTTAAATCACAGCAACAATTAACGCTTATTCAATTATTGTTATGATCAATTGATTAATCATTTAGTCTATAAAATGTTCAACAGTGAAAAATGCCTATCACAATTCCCCAGTTCCCAAGGTGACGTCTTCAAATGGCCTGTTTTGTCCAACAAACAGCAAAAAACAAAGAAAATGTATAGAGAAAAAGACATTTGCGGCAGCTTTCAGTCACTTCTCATGGCCTTCATCAGCAGATGGAGTTGGAATCTTTTGTCAAATTGCTATTTCGGAAGTCAATAATGAACCTTCAAGCTCAAAGGTTGTTAAGTTTACAGTGATATAAATCAAAGCAAATCAGGAAGTCCTTGCAATTTAAACCTTGGTACCGGTGAATGTTTGGCATTTCGCTTAATACGCTGAGCTCAAAAAATAAAGGGTTATGTGCTGGACTATTTCTTGCCAGGACACCAGCTGAGACTCCAAGAAATAGTTTGGCTCATAACTCTGTCGTGAAATGGCCAATAGCAGTTTTTACATTTCAGGTTTGTACCGATTATACAAACAAGATTTAACATGTTAATCTATGAGTTTTAGGGCTCCTGATAGGTGGATTTTTGTTAGTTTTGGGCAGAGCAAGGCTAGCAGTTTCATATTATGGTACATATTCACTGTACCGATGTGAGAATGGCATGGATTTCTCATCTGACTACCTGCAAGAAAGCATATTTTTCAAACTGTCTAATAATCGCTATAATGAGATGTGTTGAAATCCACCACGATAGTAGTCATTTATTACATGCTGTAAAAAGAAAAAAATAGCAATTGAGACCATCCCCTCTTCAGGAAGGGGCAGGACAAACATTTAATTTGGTTCCTCAAACAAACTCAATAGGATGAAGATCCTGAAAAGATATCAGTTTATTTCTGTTTTACCGGAGTGTAGAGCGTATGGAAATCACCATGCCTCACTTCAAGCTCTGTTGTATTCTTTATGAGATGTATCCTACTACTTCAGAGGTTAGAAACCCCGATGTGTGGAAAGTCTTATTGTTCCTTCCTATTGTATCTCTTCCATGTCCCCAATTATCCTCAGGTGACGGTGCGTTCACTGAAGCCCACCTCCTCCCTCCTTCACCTATAAGAGACTTGTTAAATCTAAATTGGTTCCCAAAGAGACTTTCTCCTGAAAAGCTGATCACAACATCAAAAAAGAGCTTCCATGTACTGTACTTCTTCTGTGCGGACGTCTTGCTGACAGGAATGTAGCAGAGACATGTTTAATCTTGAAGTGAAATGAAGCACTTCACCCACTTGCTGTCATATTTAAATCTCGGGAACGGAAGGAAGCCTCCTTTTTAGTCCGATCAAAGTGAACAGGATCACCACAGGGAGTTGAGGAGAAAGGGAGAGCTTTATTTATTCTACACACTTTGACTGTAGTCTTGTAGGAAATGGCTGTGCAGGTGGGGGTCAACAGTTAACGGGGGGGGCAATATGGCAATGTGGGTCTGTCTACTACAATGTTGTTCATAAACGGTCCACAGAGGATGATGGTTACTTACATTGGTGATCAACTGACTTTTACTCTGATGTCTCCATGAGGTTGACGTTTTTTCGTCAACTATTGGATGGGTTGCAGAAATTTGAATACGTCCAGTACTTCAGATTACGACCAAATACCCTCAAAACTAATGATGTTCTGTTTCTTTAGTAAATGTAACAAATGTTCAAATGCCAACGTCTAAACTAAGATGTTGAATGTGGTTAACATCAGCCTCTTAGTATTGTCATTGTGAGCACGTTAGTTTTCTAGATTGATTTGTGAATTCTTTAAAATGTACTTAGCCAATTAACTTTTAAAAGAAATTCAGATGATTTTGTATAACTGATTATGTATGGCATCATATGTAATTCATACAAAACAAAAACAAAACCAGAGGCAGTAATTCCAACCAGAGAGAGAGAGAAAGAGATAGTTGCATATATACTGTTAAGTGGATATTCATTGATCAAAATAAAGCGGCTTTAACAACCAATCTGCTTTGTGTTTCCTTTTCAGTTTGAGCCACTAAATGTAAAAGAATCTCTACTGAGACTCAAGCCTGCGTAGGGTGGCCCAAATTGAGCCGAGCAGATGTGCAAATTGCTCCCGTACATATTCAGATTCCGAGATCACCGCAGAGGGAAACAATGTTTTTGTGTCCTCTGGAATAGCAATTGTGACTTTATGAAGCATTAAAGTTGTGCTGTATGAATTATTTTATGCTATAAAATTGGCAGATATTATCTGGGAAACTTTAGCCGGAGTCATTTGTGGAGTGTTTATAGAGAAACAAACCTGAGAGCTGCCAAATGCGACTGCATACTTCTGTACTGGACAAATGAGCTGGTGCAGGAGCAGGTTCTTCAAACAACTCACCTAAAACTTACGTGTTCAGGCATCAGTTTACTGAATAGATATATTGTATGTAATTCATGATGTCTAAGTAGCTCTTGATTATGTCTAATTCTTTTCTTTACTTTCATATACTGTACATATTTTTTCTTTTTACACAATTGTTATGATTCTGTTTATTTTGTTTGTTTCTTATTGTCATTTATTGTCTTTGTGTTTTGGTTAAGGGGCGGTCTGTTGTTTAAGCTTCTATTATCTACTTTTAATCTTTCTTACATGTGTGCAAATAAAAAACCTAAACTTAAAGCTATAGCTTTAGTCAAAGCCATAGTATATCTAATAAAATCCTTCAGGCCCCTGAAAATTATTGATTTCACAGCAAAATCACCTTCTAAAATTTAATTGAATTCATAAAAATATTATTTCAACAGCTGAAAAGTTACATAAAATTTGCGACTTGGGGTTCATTAGTTTCCATTCTTTTATTTTTAAAGTCATCCTATATAAGGTCTCTGACCCTAAAGCAGCAGCAGAGGGAATGGGAAACAGTTGGTGGCAAAGGGTTAATCTGATGTACATCAGTTTGGTATGTGTCACCTGAAGCTGCTGATACTTTGAAAGTTCTTGATTTTAGTCCAGAATTACAATAACTTAATTCTTGTAATGATGCACATTAGTAGACCCTCTTGCATCACTGACACATACGTCTGAAGCATAATGTAGTGGGAAAATGTTTCTCCCTGTTTGAAGAACCAAGTACCACAACAAGATCATTTTCACAAAGATAATAGTATTTCGCACAAAAGTTTGGAGTACTATAATTTTACTGATAAACGCATAATAGCATACAAGAATCCTAAGAACTGATAACCTTAAGGGTAATTGATTTTTTTCTTTGACGCAGAGCAAAGGATGTCAGGTCACAGTTCAAACAGCAGTGAGAGAATACTAATCTTTGAGCTATGCTACGAACATAACACAAAAACTCCTAAATTCATTTTGTTTACTCTGTTTAAATGTTTTTTATGCTCTAACGTACTTCAATAAGTCTGTTGTCTATGAACTCTGAAACACTGTAAATCTTTGCCACAGAACTTATATGAGAATAGGACAAAGACAAACATCCCACATCACTGCTGCATTTTGCTCTTCAGAAATTACTGCAATACCCTCGTTCTAACACTGTGAACCAAGAAAGATCATGTCAAGTGTTAAATCATATAGAACCATATGAAAATATATGAAGTGGTATGACATACCAATGTCAATCTCTTGTGATTGTAATCATTTGTTACTGAGAGATGTATGTTTAATTTCATTTCTTTCATTTTGGTCAAAACAGAGGACATGTCTAAACATGTGCACATTCATTTTAAAAATACTTTATTTGTCTTCTGTCGGCTACCAGGAGTGGTACATACATCTTGTATATTTATTATATATATTATAATTTTATAGCCATTACATCTGTGTAATTCCAAAGCCTGCTGTTACCTCTATGTCCAACAATTGTGCTCAGTGTTTTCTGCGTCTCGTCACCACCTGACCTCCACACCCACCTGTGCAGCTGCTATCAGTTCCCTCATCAACCTCTTGGTATACCATTTAAAAGCCTTGTTGCCTGCTTGCTTTACCTTTTTGCCCTTTTGTTCTGACTGCCTGCCTCTTACACAACCCCACTTTTGACCCTCATCACAGCTTTTACCCTACCTGTCTGCCTCTGGACGTTTGAGTCCTCTGTTTTACTGAGCCATTCAAAGTTGTTTATCTTACACATTTTATTTATCCTCTTCGTCCGCATGAAACTGAAAAAATATGGAAATACATCTTAACTTGAGTCTTTTTGAGAATCGTATAAATTTCAGCAACTATTTTTAGGGCATCTGAACACTAACTTTCCCTCTGTCACCTGAGAAAAGCCTGACAGAGAAAAGTATTCGATTTAAGTACTACACATCAATGTATCCCCATAAGGGCTCTCAAGCGAACAATGTCTGAGCATTAGACTGCCTGATGTTTCACACAAGAGTTTCTATTTGGCTCTCCCAAGATGCAATGAGTGGAGGAAGCTCGCATCACTTTTAGCTATTTTAGTTACATGTGGAACAGTGTTATGATTCTGGTTGTGTATGCAGTTGTCCTCACTTTTAGCACCACCCACATCCACACTTTCTGTGCGTTTTGTGCAAATTACCAATTAAAACCCATTCCCAAATTGAAAGAACCTTCATAAAGATATTTGGTGTGTCATGTAGAATTGTTACTTAAATAAATCCCAAATGATTGGAATGAAATCATGCTCTACTTTTTGATTTTTGAAGAAATACTTTGGTTGAGATTCACTGTAACAATTCTGCACTTTTAGAAAGAAGAAGACGCACCTTTTGCTCATAAACACAAACGAGCACATGGAAACAGCGCCGTCTGATGTACCTCAATTCTCCTTCTCCATGTCTCTGTCTGCTTTTATCAAGCTGCTGCAGAGACAGACGACAGGAGCAGGAGACATGGAAGGATAGAGAGAGAATCAGGAGAAATTGGGGGGAAAAAGCCGTGCTAGAGAGAAAGAAAGCAAGCCTAATAATCAGTTGGAGACAGGTGAAGCAAGATGGCGCAGTTGAGAAACAAGAAGGCAAACCAATAACAGAGGGAGACGGTAAAGGCAAGGGGGGAGAAATGAGAGAGAAAGAGGAATCATATTTGAAGTCACAAATATAAGCCAGACGTGCTGAACGGCATGAACATTTTGATTTTTCTCCAATTCCACCCGTCAATCTTGTCGTCTCTTTTTGTGGGATTGCTCAGCTGTAGGTGGCTCCCTGCTTTGTCGAGACAGCCGATGCTCACTCTTTCACTGTCACAGCTTGATTTGTGTTCTGAGTCTACTGTGTGTGTGTGTGTGTGTGTGTGTGTGTGTATTTGTAGTGAGTCTCCTCTCCACCTCCTGAAGACATCATTGACTTTCTGAGCGCGTCAGTTAAACTCCCTAAAAAATTCTGGCTCTCATAAGTGCCAGCAGAATAGAAGAGTGTGAGTGTAAAGTGAGAGACTGATTGGATCAAATTTGTTGGAAAAGGTAGTCATGCAGTTCTTTTTTTTTTTCTCACATACTGAGATTAGTTCTATGAAAAATAGTTAATGAGTGGGATGCATTTTAGCAGTTTTAATAGCCAAGGAATAACACCTTCACTCTCTTTATATCAGTTTGTGTGTGTGTGTATATGTGTGTGTGTGATTGTACAGTACATTAATGCAGAAAAGATGCAGGACAAATGCATGCTCGAGGACTTGTATGTTTACTTAATTACGGCCTCAGTTGTTAGTGGTAGATTCTTAGACACTCAAAGCAATTTTCAAGCACTATGCTCCACATTCAGCCTTCCATTTTAGTGGCAGTGTGTCCTGACATTTTAGGCTGTGGAATTCCCAACAAATCATTTGTTCAGTGTTCAAAAATGTTGAGCTTTTTAAACTATTTTTCTATAGTTAGTGACTAAAAGTGACATTCAAACTGTTTTAGGTTTCCCATATTTGCTCAAAACACAATTATTATTTGAAACTAATATTGCCCCACATCATGCATCAAGCCAAAAATCATTCTGCAGATTTTTACGCTTCAGAAAACTGTAAAAAGCAGATTCCATTTGGACATACTTATCATTAACTCACAACATCCTGAACAAGAGTAAACAGGTGGTAGAGGCTTACAATCTTGCAAATGTTAAGAGCATATACATGAGCATGAATCTACAAGAAATGGGTGGACGTACGTACCTACACGCACTGCTGTGTAGGACGGATCTATAAACAATCATTCTTTATCTTCTTATTCTTATAATGTATTTTTGACAAATCATTTTTAAATGTTTGCTGCCTTCCACTAGTTTGATTGGTAGTTATTTCCACTGATCCATGTTCATCATCAAAGCTGTTATATGTAACAGTACAATCAATATATATAGTGTTGATGTGGCCATCTGTGTCTGCAGCCACTTCACCAGCTGTCATGAGTACATTTTACACCTGGAATTTTAGAGTATAGTGGCCTGCGGGTTTTGTCAAAATCGGATCAATGGCTTCTGAGATTTCACATATGATCGACAGACTGATGCAGCTGGATCCATCCAAGGGAGACAGATGGAAGGAGACATACAGATGGATGGATGGTTGCATGAATGGCATGGGAGAAGACAAAAACCAGAGTGGTAAGGAAGGAGAGAAGGCAGTGTTGAACAAGGAACTTTGAAAGTATAGCTTTCTAAGCTGCCGGTGACTTCGCAATGGAATAAGTTTAACTACAGAAAAGCTACAGTTCCCCGGAGAGAAATATTGTTTTGTTAACAAAAGTTACCCAGAAAAAGTAGTTCATGGTTCTTAAAAAAAGAAACAATCAATGAAATTTGCAAAATCACATGACCGCAAAGTACCATGGATTAGGATCTTAACTTTCTTTAAGTTATAACAACAACAAAGTGTTGTGGTTTGTAAAGGTGTAAAAACATTTCTCTGAAGAACACTCAATCACCAACAGACTGAAGGTAGAAAATAGTTGCTTTCACATAGTTATATGGGTATATGTAGTTTTGTCCACTTACACTTACTTGTGGAACCATTTTCTGATGGTAAATGGTTAAAATGGTACAAAAGTTGACAAAAATTGCATTGTCTATATCAGATATTGGCTCATTTCTACATTAAGCATTTTTGAAAATTAGTATAATGTCACATGCGAAAATATGTTGAGGATGTTCTGTAATGCCACGTTTTACTTACATAAACAATTAAACCCAAGCAAAAGCATAAAAATGGCTGAGCATACATTTTGTAGAAAGAAAAACCCTCTTACTTTGCTGCTCAAGAGTCAACAGAAGTCTATGAATGTGTTGACTGTTAAGGGTGAAGTGCATGGAGAGAATCATGTTGATTTTTCCCACGGTTTAGTCCACATCTGCATCGATCTGTGGCCTTGATTGCACGAGCACATTCACAAGGAGATGTAAGTGGGACAAACCTCCCAAAAACTATAATTATTATCATTCCTAACAAACACAGATGGATATAATTTTACATTTCTGTTAGTCAGGGTCAGTGGATTACACAGGGATAAAGTGTGTGTCCTTAACGCATGTGTGTATACACACATTCACATGCATTCACACACATAGGAAAACACCTTTATCAAGGTAACTGGATTACACAGGGATAAGACCCGACTCTTGATATTGACCCACTGACTAAACACACACACACACACACACACACACTTTATATTTGCTCACACTGTGTACATACACAAACACATACACACATATAGAACCGAATGTGTATATTCCACACATCCAGGCCAGTTTATTCTTTCAGTATGGACACACATGCAAGTTCTATGTTATTCTTCCCTTTTCCTTTGCAGTCTTTTTCCTGTCCTTGTTCTGATTTGTTCTGGTCTAGTCAAGCTTAACGTCGCTATGGGCTATTTACAGCAGTTTAATCAGAAAAACAAAAATAAATAAAATTAGACAATACTTCCTGATCATGTTCACTTTTTACTGCTTGTTTGATAAAGTAACGCTGCTTTGGTATGAGCTATAAGGCAATGCTGCCTGACAAATTAGCATCTCACAGCTATTGTGTCCCAATATCAGCTTGTAAACACATCATTCCTTCATTTTGTCATTCCAGACAGCTTCAGCAAGTAAAATTGATCTTTTTTTTTTAATGAACTGTATGAACTGTAACATCAAGCCATGTGCATGTAACAATAAACTTTTATCTGTCTGTGAGCGTATTATATGTGGGTACCATGCCTCACATGGGAGTTGCATCCCCATTTGGTCACATACTGAGCTGAACAGGATGTGCATATTTGCATGAAATTGAAGGGGAGGGATCAGCACCAATGAGAAACATGGTTTTTCCCAGGCTTCCTTCTGCTTGAACCAGCATGCAAAATGCAGATATTGCAAAAAACACATTACCCACTGAGGCATGGAATTCGTATTAGCATGCATTTCTGTTTATTTATGAAAATGTATATGTGGTGACTTTTAACATGTTACCTGTTCTAAATTCCCACCATCACTTGACCAAACATATATGTTTGACATCAAATAAAATGACTTTGTGTCAGAAATACACACAAACCTTTTTTGACTTCCTTAATACCTCACACATACTTTGCCTTTACCTTCACCTCCATCTCTACCAGCAGAAATACACAAATATATCCCTGAGACACATACAAGCATTTAGGGAAGCACTGAAGACCTTGTAAATTAGGTTGAGAAATCATTATTGGAAGTCTAAATATGGCAGCGATATGAATCTGCTTTATATAACACGTTGTCTCACTGTGGGAAGATCTTCACCTTAGCACTCCGAACGGGATTGTGGATCAATCACATCTCCATCTAAGATATTAAAGAGGGCTAAAGGATCACCACCTGGGAGAGTTTTCCTGTCTTAGTCAGTCTCTCCTGGAAACCTTGGATATCTTTATGGACCTCTAATAACTTGGCTGATGCTAATAAGTGTGCAGTTGACAGAAACTTATTAAAGGCTCAGCAAACAGTTGGTTACCGGCAGCTCCGCAATCAATTCATAACCTGTTTTTGTGAGATGGCACCATTGTCACCAATAAATGTTATACTTTATTGCAAGATTTCAGTTTTGCAGACCAACCATTTGGATGAAGACAAGTCTGAAGACAGGTCTGTGAAAATCCTAAGTGTAATGAAATTAATTCTTGCGAAAACCTCAAGTGTATTCTTAGAGGAAAACAAAAAAACTGGCACAACAATATCATGCGCATGCTGAATAATATAGCTATTTTGGCTCGACTCCCTCTCGGTGAAATCTACATGAGTCAATAAAAATGGATATTGGATGCCAAGAACCTCCATGGTAATAATTGAGTGCAGATTTTTTTATTTTTTTTTTATTTTTACTTTTGAGCCCTTCAAGGTCTGAGGCTGTGGTAAATACAAAAGGCAACATTTTACTAAATTTGGTAGCCTGCCATATGAGAAACATTGTCAGACTTGGCCAGACCATTCATTTCTTCAATTATGACTTCCTTTTTTACCCACGTGAGAACATTTCCATTGAATAGATTCTGTTGCACACAGCACATCATGACATCACTGTCCTCCACTATTTTGGTAAACACAGAGAAAGCTGGACACTTCTATCTCAATATTTTACTTTGGATCAGCTGCCATTTAAAAAGCAATAAAATCATGATGTTAAAGTACTGTCTTATACATGTTTTGTGGAAAGGTTGGTGGAAGAGGTAGTGTATATGCTTTCTATTTATCTATTTTCTTGTCTCTTCCTGCCTCTCTCACACAGTTTACCTCCCCTCGTCTTTTCCTCGATGACCTGCTGTGAATTTATCCTCACCCTCCCCTCTCAAGGATTATATTGAAGGCCATCCTCTCTCCGTCCGGCCATCCAAATACCGGGCCGATGAACAGCTTTAATTGGCCCAGAAATAGCTAAAGAGACTAGGTTGGATCTAGAAGGGCAAGGAAAGTAGGAGGAGGGCTAGGAGGAGCATGAAGGGAGGGTTTAAGGTATTTCCAGGATTTTAATGTTTAATACTGATGTTTCCATGCCTGAGGGAGAGAGTGGGCTCTGTCTGTCTCACTTGGCCCTCCCGTGTCATAAATTATGTGTATTATTAGTATTAGGGATGTATATGTGCACTACTGATATACCAATATATTATTAATCAAGGTCCCTAAATACATCGTTGTTGCTTTTACTATTTGAAAACTATGAAAAGTGATATTACATTTTTCATCTCATAAATCTTATATTTTCTCATTTCTTTAGCAGATTGTGGCATTGCCTTTGATTTTGCCTTTGACGTGGTGAACCAACAGCATTGTAAACAATAAACACTAATTAACACATTATCACATATCAGATGAATCCAAATGGAAAAGATATTGTACTGTCTCTGCCAACACTTAAAATCTGTCAAACGATTCAATCAAACTTACCACAGTATCTCAAGTGCTGCTGTTTGATCATCAGCTGACAGCGATTCAGCTTCATACCTGCTGCCTCATATGCTGCCTGCACTCAATTTAAGCAGTTTTCCCTGCCCTATATATTCTCAATCTGTCGCTACATAACAGGTGGCACACAGGCACAGCCAAGTAGAATAATACAGGTCCCGGAGTTGAAAATGATGTCTAGCAACAGAAAACACACCTTGAGCAGCGACTCTGTCAGAAATGCAACAGTAGAAGAGCACATTGTGTTTCTGCTTACAGTGCAGCCAAACAAACTGTGGGCTGAGAAGATTCATCGTGTTCACAGTGTTTTAGTAAAGATGGATATAGAAGACAGTGAATTGATAATATTGAGCCTATAAATGTATGTTGTCTTCCGCTTTATGTGACATATGTGACACATCGGCTTTGGTCTTCTGCTTCATGTCCAGTACATGAATGCATTGTTTCCTGTGAGTTTAGTGTGCATGTGTGTGCAATTTAGTAAGTAGTTCAGCAGTCAACAATCAAAAGTACCAAATAGAGAGGCAAATACAGAAGGCAAATACACTGAGTGGCTTTAGTTAAATATGCCACAAAAAGGGTTTGATATATTAAAAAATGTATGGATTCTTACTTTAACGTGCCAGTTTCTACTGCTTTTCTTGTATCAACACACTCACAGCAGAGGCCCACCTATCAAAAAGCGCTTATTCTTTAGGCAACTGTGATTTATGCTTCAGTTCAGCATACATGTGAATCACTAATGCCCCTTTGTTTCAGGAAACCTCTGTGGGGAACAGACTAAATAAAGAGTGACTGGTTGGTTGACTAATCAACTTGCCGATTCATTGACGAGCCAACCTGATCTTGGACTGAATGATTGACTGAATAACAGACGAGCTGATTAACTAGCTGGCTGATAAAATGATCACACTTTATACTGCTGTCAATTTATCCAATCACATCTCATCAGCTCATTAATCAACTTATTAGTTTTCTGATCCAAACAAGCTTGGAAATCTTCCCACATCTAATTAGAGACACAAATGCTACCTGCATTTTCTCAGCAAAGACTGACGAACACCTCGTCTCATAATGCAGGCTTACACGCATACAGTCACGCATGCATGCTGTCTCTCAGTGTGATTGTCTATATTTCTTTGTTGTTAAAAAAAATCTTGAAATAATTAATTTATTCAGGCAGCATGGATTGACACGCAATGCAAAACTGTTCACAACAACTTAAATTAAAAACGAAAGGAGCTAAGAGCTAAGGTTATGCGTTTGTGTGTGTGTTCTGTTGAACCTAACATTTTGTGTTTCACTGATTTCCTCCTTAACTCAGAAACACAAGTAGCCTCTGTGTCCCCGAGGTACTTCACTGGGAAGGAGCGTGCACACATACTAACACACACCAGACAAAATGTCCTGTCCCAGGAGTATATGTTTCCTGTTGAGTGGGATTACACGAGGCGGTAACCATCCCTCCATGTGAATCTCTCTCTCTCTCTCTCTCTCTCTCACACACACACACACACACACACACACACACACACACACACACACACACACACACACACTCTCTCTCTCTCTCTCTCTCTCTCACACACACAAAATACCATTCACTGATTATTCATAGCAAGCTGTTGCACTCCTGGACTGGGTCCAAGTCTGTGTGAGTTTATGACTGTGTGTGTGTGTGTGTGTAACATAAATGAATAAATAAACAGGTAAACCCTTATTCCCCTAATCTCAACACTCTACCTCTTTTCTTTCTCTTTCCTGCTCTCTCTCTCTCTGTTCCTTTAAATTGCCCACATACACACACATGCATGCATCTACATACACGCTTGGACACGCACACACAGGACAAAGAGTGATCATGGGTGTTTTTATCAAAACACCAAAAAAGTACAACAGCAGCAAACCATGAACTCTGTCCTGGTTTATTTTTCTTTCTCTCTGTCTGTCTCTGTTTGTCAGTCTCTCTCTGTGTCCCTCTCTGTGTCTCTCTCTCTCTCTCTTACACACAAACACACATAAATACATATCATGTAGCTGATCCTGTGTGTTTGCACTGACAGGAGACAGATACACACACACACTGAGGCAGAAGAGACCGGATGAGAGAGAAAGTGCGTTTGTTTGCCTTTCTATATGAGGTATATCTCTGAATGTGTGTGTGTGTGTGTGTGTGGCATGAGACAGTCCAGTTGGCATCAGGTGGCAGCTTGCCTGCCGCAGCTGTGGTGGTTTAACGGCTCTTACTGGAGGATTACCGGCTCAGTCTGAGCCAGGCTAGCGGCCTTGTCAGCGGCGAGCGTGTCGCGACGGCAGGCAGATGACAGAACAGTCTGTCTTATTTCAGTAAACATTCAATAAAAACCTAAAACAAATAATGAAGACGGATAAGTTCCCATGCATTGGCAGAAAAGTTTTACCTTAACCAGCTTCTTTGACTTCTTGTCAAAAAATTTGGGACACAAATGGACCACTTACAAAATATGTTGCTTTATTGATAATAATTTACAATGTGTGGAAATAACAAATCACATTTGCTCTTGTTAATGTGTTTTGGGGTACTGTATTTCATTTTACTTTTTTGTATTTTCTATCTTAAGTTTTGTACTTCACTACATTTGTGAACATTAGCCTAGCAGTTTGTGAACAGTACAACAATGCAGTATAATTAAGCATTATGTCATTATGGGTTAAAGTTAGCAGTTTTGTACCTCAGCATAGGTCGAATAAAAAGGTTGTGTCTCCTTTAATCAAGTGAATTGAATTGAATTAAATTAAATTGAGTTGAATTTATTCAGTAGGCTTAATGACATTTCACTGGTTTAATGCACCACCCTGCGAGCACGCCAAGTGACACAAAACAAACACACCCATGATACTATGTTTCCAACAGGTGCATGCTGGGTTTGGCTAACATGCTAAATGCTAAAATGCTCACAGTGGATCCTCCAATTCTGTGTTCACACAGGAACGTTTATCTTCAGTGAAGTGTCTTTCTACTGTCCCAGTTGCGGCTGTTCTTTTTCAGCTCAAAATGTTTGAAAACTTCAACGAGTGCAGTGAGACCAGAGAGACTGAGTGGACTGGTTATAGTGGGACAGAGAGGACGAGTGGACTGGTTATGTTACTCTTTGAGAGTGAACAAAAAGAGAAGTTAAACCTGTATTGAGGCGGAATTTGCATTGCTCACAGTATGTGGTTCCCACAGGTGAGTACAACACTCCCACTGTGTGATAATTGTAAATTTCTTTCCAGAGGAGAATGTCAGCGTTGCTAGGCAACATAGCATTTTGTGTCTCTTTTTACTGTAATATGTGTGTGGAGTTTGTATAATGTATAATTTGAATAACTTGTTGCGATGTGTGATTTTACTTGTACTTGAGTAAAATGTCAGTACTTTTAACATATTCTAGTAGGCTACTCTTTCCTTCCCTGACATACAAATCATGACCTCATGTTAGTATTTCCACTGCGGCTACACTGGAAATAATTAACATTTTTAATACATCAGTGGTTTCTTTCTAGACGGACAATTCTGCGTTGATAGCCTATTTAAAAACTCTGTTGTGTTTACACACAGGGTCTATCAGCCAGATAAATGTCTCTGTATCTTCCATTATACCAGAGTTTTTAAATCTGGTGTTTGTGGTGACATTCCCGCGCTGGCGCACCAGCGGCAATGTGTTTTACATCAACCTGATTGGTTTGCCACTTAGCCACGTAGATAGAGTTGCGTCTACGGAAGTTCAAAATGCTTGATCGTCACGTTTCACATAGATTTCAGATATTTCTCTCTACATGGATTTAGTTTGACAGAGTTGAAGGAGGTAGCAACCGTAGCAACATAGTAAGCTAGGAGTATGGCAGAAAAACCTAAGAAGTGTCCAAGAAAAAAAAAAAAAATGTAAAATTACAGTCAAGAATACAACGATGGCAGGGACAAACAAGGATAACCGTTGGTATAGTTAGTCCTCTTGGAGAGCGCTGGAAGAAGAGAAGGGAAAATATTCTCAACTGGAAATGTTCCTGGTATTATTCACCCAACAGCAGCCAACACATGGCGATGATATAACAGTGGCATCTATTGGTACATATGGAATTAATGATGTCACCCCTGACAACATAATCCATAATAAATATTTGTTTGTGTTTGTGTGAGTTAGGCTATTATATTCATGGCACTAAAAAAAGCAAAAGTCCTCAGGTCGCCATAATGTTGTTGAGTACTTTTAGCCTACATCCCTAAACCCAGAGTTCTCTCAGTGAGCGGTAGTGACACGGAGAGAGGAAATAAATGTGACGTGACCCTGTTGTGTCACCAAGGACAGGATGGCAGATGGTAGAGGAAGCTGGGGCCTGACACACTATACATTAAACACACACACATACGCACACAAACCAAACAATCTGATTTAAAACCAGGTGAAAGAGGCACTCACTGTTTCACACATTTTATGTAGTTTCATTGTGTTAGAAAAATGCCCTAATTAAACAAAATAAAAGCCTGATAATTCTCACAAAATAAGACTTTTAAGGATATTTTATAACATCCTGCACTTGTGGTTTCGCAGACTCAATCTGTCTCTCCTCTTTGACCTCATTTCTATTTCAAAACACACATACCGCATCTTACGACTTTAGACTTGACTCGGAAAGCTCAAAAAGTTAACATGATCATTTCCAAACAGTCCTTTGGTAATGGAATAATTGTTTATTTTCCACTTTGATTTTGCAGGTTACAATAAAATAAAATAGGCTAGTGCCACAAAAGGTGAAATCATTACACAAAAATGAATTCACATTTTAACAAACTTTTTAAATTACCTACATTTCAATTATCTGAATTGCAGGTAAAAAAAAAAAAAGACGGAACATCTGGTGCCTTGCACATTGTTGTGTATGGCTGCCTGACGAGGCGTGACTAGACGCCACCGTAACGACAAACACCAACACCTCGTTAGGCCCTCGTTAAGCTCGTTAACGCCCTGCTCGTTATGTTATCTAGTAATGACAGTGCCTGGAGGTGACTGAGCCGTGGAGGGATGTGGGGATGTGGGAATGTGTCGTGTGGTTTGCAAATGCAACAAGCTTGCACATGGTCTTGGAAGTATAAGGGGGAGGAATAAGAAAGGGGGAGAGTGAGGGAGAGAGGAAGTGAGATCAAGATAGAGGGTAGAGGTGAGAAGAGAGATAGGTGGATGAGAGAGAGAGGAGGAAAAATATGCTTTTGTATGTTTTAGTCTTATTTCTTCGGGGTGTGCTTAATTTGAACAGCATTTACCAAAAAGAATAAGGAACAAATGTTCTATTAACCCATTACTAGTTATTTTGAGCATATGCAGTTGGAGGCCTCCTCTTCAAATCCTCAGCATTTCTCCATCCAGCATTAACCTGAGGTTTAATTAGCCATTGGGTATTAGCCATAACTGAAAACACCTGTCTGAGTGAAACTGGGGTGGACAGATTATTGACAGCTTCGAATACACCATAAAGGACCCTGTTTTTTGATGAGAGGTGACAGTTCCCGAAGAGCTGTCAATCATTTTCACAGCATCTTCATGCAGCTATGGTTCTTCATTTTTGTCCTATGGCTCACAGTCTGTGGTGGAATATCCACGTTGTCTGACGTAAGCTCCAGTGGGGGTGAGTGGGATCTTGTCTTCTCTGTCCTGTGATGTAACAGTTGTTGCATAAATATATCATTTGCGACTCTCTCGGTGGTATGTTTCAAGGATATCAGCCCGAAGGTTGCTCTAGGTGCATCTGCCTTGTAGTTTTGGTGAAGGACAGTGTTCATGGTTCCATGGGTGTTTGTAGTGGGAAGACCTTCACCTTTTCTTATCATTTCAGTCCAATAATGGGTTTGTACCTATAATACAATCAGTGGTGGACTTTAGAATGGATTGCAGTTTTAAAGAGTATAAAGTGTACCTTTTACAATTTTTTTTTCAATGGTGTTATCCCTGTATTGCTGTGGTTATTTTCAAGGTCTTTTTTTGGAAATTAACTTACCTAGTGTGACATTTCTATGCAAAGGAGCCATTATTATCTGCTACACCTATAAGTCAAAATGTCCAATGTGGGAAAAGGCTGTTGCCCCACAGGTTACCATTTTTAGCTTCTGGTTTGGCATGAGGAGGTAAATGTGTCCCCTGGTCAGTCTATTGTTGCTAGACTGTTGTCTTCCATTGATTTTTTGCCAGAGTGGAGACTAAAAACGGTTGAGGTTTACAAGGGGCACTCACCATATATACACCCAAGTGATATGTCCTACCAATAGACTGACCTCTTGACCAAAAACACAACAGATACATTAAATCATAGAATTATTAAGATAAGATATCAAAATAAAATAAAAAAAGTCTTACTGAATAGACAGTATTCCAATGATTTAGCGATGCTTCAGCAAGGACGACTGTATAGAACGAGGGGCATCATCTCCGTCGGGCTCTATATTGTTCTGTTTCTGCCCCCGGAAGTTCCTTTTCTAGAAGAGCAAACAGAACTGAGATCCAAGTCAGCAGCCATTTGAATGAATTAATTCAAATGCTAGTGAACTTTGTCATTTTTAAATATTGTCATCTTTTGAATGATTTCTGCACAATCTAATTGGCTGCTAACAAGATTCAACAGGATTGACAGGGATGCATAAGTGTATGCTAAAAATGATGACTCAAACATCAACAAATGTCCTCAGTGTCTTGTCAGTACTGCAAAGCAACTCTGATGTACTGGACATTTCTGTTATTAGGCATAGGAGTTTGTATCTGTTTTTTATGATCTGCTGATCAATAGTTAAGCTAGAGCAAATCCTCACATGTAAGAGAAAGAGAGGTGTCATTTTGCTCGATTAATGACTTTGACAATTAGTAGAATGTGAAAAATTATATTTAAAAACTTGCAAAAGTAGTATGCTAAGTGATATGAGGTGCAGCATCATTTAAACTCTAAAGAACCTCTAAAGTTTAGAGGTTGGCAATGTCTTGCTCTCATTGGATTATTGACAAAAACTCAGACTTCTAGCAGTGCATATAATCTGTGCTTTTACCCAGTCTTGTGCTCGATTGGTTTAATAAATAATAAGGAGATGCATTCAGTAAGTCAGCCCAGTATGCAGATTAAATGTATAGTAGACTTTAACAGGCATTAAAGAGGAGGTAAATGTTAGAAGTGTGAACAGGGATGATTTTAATGCAGTTAAGAAGTTGTTCTACTTTACCAGGATGCACATTGACATTTGCAGGAGAAATTACATAAGAGAAGGTCTGTGTGATCTGGTTGTCCTCCAGCAACTACTCATTTGCTTTGTGTGTTTTTGATAAGAGTGTGCATACATGGAGAGTTGCCTCTTTGCAGGTCCCTCTTTGTGCCCCGTTGTGTTGCTAAATGTGCGTTTCTGTATCTGTTTGCTCGTGCCTCTTTGTGGCATCAGCAAACAGATTTTCATTGGTGTGTGTGTGACTCTCTTTTTTTGTGTGTGTGTGTGTGCGCGCCTATGTGTGGGTGAAGCTGAACAAATAAAGCTAGTTTTTCTCTTTGATTGTGTTCACAGTGTCAAGCACTCGGTCTGTAATTAGCACACAGACAGCCATCTGTCCAAACAATCAGCTCAAAACAACTCCTGTCCTGCTCACTTTCACTGCTATCACAGCATCCATCCACTGCTAACTCTCTCATATTTGCTCGCTTTTCTCTCCATCTGCCTGTCTGACTCTGTCTCTATCTATATACCTCCATCTCACTCTGCCTCCCTGTCCCTCTACCTTTTTTATTGTTGGCTCACTTTCTAACTCCATCTGTCTGTCTGCCTTCCCTTCTTTTCTTATTTTCCATCCTTTGCCAGTACAGGATTTGTAACCATACCCTAATGGTTATGGCGGTAACCATTGGCCATAGTTTCTTCTATAGATTTTGTAGAACAAAATAATAAAAAGTAAAAAATTGTCATTGGACGTAAAAACTTTTTTTAATTTAACTGAATTTTTATTTATTCTTCATTGTGTATCTGTAGCATTGTTACAAATTTGCCCATTGGCAACTATTTTAATTGAGAGGGTGGTTCCCTCTTTTGGGTTTCTTCCAAGGTTTCTCCAGCTAAAGGTTTTTTTGTTGTTGTTAATTCTTGTTCATTTGAGTGAAATGTTCTTGTACGCTGTTATATGGGCCTGGGAAGTCCTTTGAGACTGTTGTTGTGATTAAGGGCTGTACCAAACTGTGACTCACATTGAAATGAGGTGGAAGTAGAAGATTAGGGTAAATTGCAACACTTCATCTCAACACAACACAGAATTCTCTTTAAAGACTATTTGGTTTTAGAATAATTCTTTAAAAGGAACTTAAAGGGAATTTAACTTTTTTAATAATTGGAGCTGGAAATTAATACAAGTAGAAAGCCATTTTCTTGCAGTCTTCCTCACCATCTAATGACTGCAAACTAAACCTTTCTCACTTTGTCTCTTTCATTTTTTTCTAGGGCTTCTCAATTATATGGTACGTATGCTATCATTCAGATTGCTGTAGCAATTTAATACATTTATTGTCAGTGTAGCAGTGAGTCCATGTACATCATTGTAGAGGAAATGTGTAAAATGTGAATTACTGCAAACGGAAAGCAGAAATATCTGTTAAAATAAGATTGTGTTGCTGCAGCTGCTAATGGCAGCATTTGGTTCCTATCACAGGAACACACACACACACACACACACACACACGCTCACAGGGGAAATGATCCAATATGACAATATCCTTAATTCAGTGAGAGTGTTAGGGCCAAATTGTCTTAGCTGTGTGTGTGTGTGTGTGTGTGTGTGTGTGTGTGTTAGTGTTAGTGTGTGTTTTTGTGCTCCGGTGGGGGACAATCACAGTGAAATGGGTGTAATTAAGTTGCCAGTTGTGGTGCGCTTCTGTCGAGAATTAATATTTACCAGCCGTGTGTGTGTGTGTGTGTGTGTGTGTGTGTGTGCGTGCAAAAAATGATATTAGCATCTTCCTGATGAGTCACCTCCCATCCCCTCTTAGGTGGCAAACAGCGAGCCCCCCTGGGTAATCTGCCCAGCAAATTGGATGTTTGTTTGAATTGCTATCCAACTCAGGACACTGTGTGTGTGTGTGTGTGTGTGTGTGTGTTTAGATAAGTGAAATATATCCAACTGAATGTGTACATCTGTGATATGGTGAAATGTGTGATATGTCTCTCTCAGCCTCTGTTTGTCCCACGGTCCCTTTTCAAATGTGTGATTCGATTTGTTGGTAGGTTTTAACTGAAAGTTCTCTCTCAAACTTGTGTTTTACAGAAACTCTACATTCCCTTTATTTGTCTTTCATTGTACGGAACAAGAACCGGACTGAGTTTTTTTGCTGTTATTCATCCATATAGTGAACACATTATGATCTTGCATTAATACATCTTATGATATTGCATTAATGCATCTTACAACCTCAGTATCCATGCACAATCTGACTTCAAGATATGTTTTCACTATAAAGTTTTAGTCTTGAAACAACCACCTGAGAATCAGTTTGACCATTTGAGAATCACACGACTCACAACCTCCAGACTCCTGTTGCTCATTAAGAAGGAATTTAAGCTGACTGTATATATACAATAAAACGTGATTCTGCAACTGCGTGGCATATTTCTGCCACGTTTTCCCAGTTGGAAAATCATCAGCAAACCCGTTTGACAACTTAACAAGTGTCATCTCCGTCCAGTCGCATGTAGGATGAGTTCATGTTGATGTCTCAGTGAAGGAGGTAAACTGTCAATCATCTATTGTACAATCTATTTGAAATGACATGTGTCCAATGCTGATTCATCCATGGTGCTGACAGACACCAACTTGTGAAGCTTTCCTGGACACTGTTGTGCTTTGGCTTCATCAAAGGCTATTTCAAATGTTGAGGAAATGCACACATTGAGGTGCAGACCAGGGTGGGCTTCAATACAAGTCTTCTTCTAAAACAATGCAAATTCAACCCCTTTTACAGACTTAACTTAAAATGAAGGGGATTTGGAAAAAAATGGTCGCTGGTTACCACTCACTGAAGACAGTAGGAATAACAGGCAAAGTAGAAACATAAATTGAATATTTAACGAAGTATGTCCTGCTTGAAGAATTTTAATAGCAGACACTGGTGATTTGGAAAAACATTTTTGACAAATTTGATATATTTGCAGATTAGGGAAGGCAACATTAAACCTTCTGATTCTGCAGTGGAGAGTGGTGGACACACACTGGCAATATCTCTGTATATCCCTCCCTCTGTCAGTGTCAGTATGTCTGTGTGTGTGTGTGCACACGCACACGCACACACACACACACACACACAGTTGGACAGAAAGACAGACACAGATTGATCAAACAACCGCAAGGTCCTTGGTGAATATCAACATTTGCTGACAGCAGGGCCCGTGAGCATTTTCAAGACTTTAGGCACAGGAATATCTGTAAAACAATATCATGAATCTAGAGGGGTTGTTCATTGAAGTGGCAAAAAGCTTCTCATAGCGACGCACTGCTCTGCCTCTCTAAGGTGCCGTCAAAATCTGTTGTCAAAATCTGACAACAAAAATGCAGAAAGAAAGCGCAGAGCATGTGAACTGCGCTGGCATTCAAGTCAGAGGGTGGTGGCCTGGTGGTTTGAGACCCCCAGAGTAAAAGGTCAAGCAGTGTTATGGGTCGCTTCAGTACAAACCCTCATTAGAGACTTAAAATGTCCTACACACTAATGTTCAAACCCTACAGGTGTTTTTATTTATTTCTGCAGACTACGTTTGATTGTCATCTCCCTTTCTCTTATGTTTTTTCTTCTTCACTTTTTCAGTTCAGGTGTGGTGAGGCCAGATTTTGCTTTGTGTGGTGGGAATCAGTTTTCATCTGGAAAAAAATATTGTCTGGCCCCATTCTTCATTGATATGAATGGGGAGCAAAATCGTGTGTTACCACAGCTTTATTACTCTGTATAGTTTGGCAATCTCATGTAATTCCCGGATACTTTCCTCCCAAGCAAAACAAGCGAAATCCCTCAAAACAACATACAGATACAACACACACACATATATAAATGACAAGTGCTATGAACTGCACATTGTAACTGCATATTTGAGTTTTATTCACAAACACGAATGAGGTGTTTTGGTATACGTGTGTGTTTCTCAGCCAATCAATTCAAAACAACTCCAACTCCACACTCCAGCATGACCATTGCACTCCTCTCTTCCGTGGGTGATCGGTTTCAGAGAAGCCAGCGGTCATCTCATTCAAAGTTCTTCTCTGCCCTCGCCCCACAGTGGTGGAGTGAACCCCCCTCTGTAGTCAGGACAGCAGATTCACTGCCCATCTATTGCCTGAGCCTAAACACCTACTGTCTTAAGAAAATGATGACAAATGTGAAAATAGGTGGATTACAGCTGCATCACATACTCATCTGCACACAACCTGGGAAAGAACAAATATTTTAATAATGCACAATATTTGCCCCTTGCGATTTGTTTTGTTCAGATTTGGCAACCTCTCTCAAAGTGCACAGCTGTTTGTTTGTGTGTGTGTGTGTGTGTGTGTGTGTGTGTGAGAGAGCGCGCGTGAAATATTGTTTTGGCGACATTTGTGTGCGCTGAATAGTTTCCCCCACCATGGTTCACAGAGCTTGGTCAGGGAAGAGATAACTTGGACTCAGTTTTGGCCACTTATGAACAGAAAATAAATCCATCTCTCACTGGCTTCTTCTGTCTCCCTCCTCTCATTTCCTCCCTCCTTTCCTCCCTCAACCACCTCTTGGTCCCAACTCTCGAACTTTCTCCCCCTGCCCAGCCTCCCCTCCACTGTTTCTTTATCTTCTACACACTCTCACACTTTCCTCCCTCCGTTTCCTCCGCCTCCCTCTCTCTCACTGTAATTGATAGCACCCAATGCTGTTATTTCATCCAAAGGACCCTGTAAACAAAATTGTCTTTGACAGAACCAATATGGAAATCTGTGCAGTGGGGCTACGAGTTATGGCTTGCATCATAGTGTGTGTGTGTGTGTGTGTGTTTGTAGCGTGTGCATGAAACCGGAAGAAGAGTGTGTGTGTGTGTGTGTGTGTGTGTGTGTGTGTGTGTTCGCCGTTGAGACTGAGAGGTGGCTCTCAGTTCTGCGTAATAAACTCTAGTGCAGCTAGTCATTAAGTGGAGTGCATGCGTGTGAGAGAGTGTGAGTTTGTGTGTGTGATTGGGAGGGGTCAAGGCCAAATTGACATCAAATGGTCTAAATTAGCCCCACTTGTCTCCATTGATTTACGGTGGGCGAGTAAATTGCATCTGTAGAGGGAGAGGAGAAGTGGGGAGGGGCGCGCGGTTCCTTTGTAATTGATCTCAGGCCGCGGGTCGTACGTGTTCATGGTGACCGAAGATGTACAGGAGAGGTGAGAGTACCACGCTGTCATCATGGCTGCAACACTTAAATTTAACCTTTTTGCTCAAATGGCACCTGGGTACATGTGCGTGGACAGAGGGGAGGTCAGGGGACCTCTGAAGTCATTCAAGCTATTGTTAGTTGTCTTTTTAAATTAGTTCCAATCAGAGAAGAAGTACAACAACATGAAGAGGTCTGAGATGTGGTCTAAAAAGAGCTGCAGGACAAATCAAGAAGATCCTTTCATATATTTAGTAAATTCAGTGCACATCAACAAGACAGGTTCAAATGGAAACGGCAGTACTGCAGAACCATTTTTACAGGATTTCCTCATATTTCTAGATAAAATCTATCGCCGGCAGCAACGCTGCAAACATGAGGAGGAAGTGATAGCCAGGAGGTTAGAAGTAATCCAGTAGAAGCCGTCTAAAAGCCTATGGCACTGGACATTCATGAGATTGTGTTTAACCGTATGAATATAAAGCAGGGCATTTCTGACAAACACACACGTACTTCGTCGCCTTTTTCTGGATTATAAAAAGGCACTAAGGAGATTCGTCTTCCATCTAGACTTGTGGAAAAGCCCTCCATTCTCCAAAAAGGCACAAAACAAATACAGCCATAAACTTTCAAAGACGCACTGCACAAATATACATTTGCTTTTGTGAATATAATGTCCTGCTGTCAGCTTTGAGCACATTGTCTACATATTAAGAGCTGCAGGGAATCCCTTAAAACCCTTACATTTTCATAAGGAATGGGGAAGTTTAACTTACTACAAAGGAACTGCGTGCGGGTCCATTGTGTGAAATTCCCTCCTATGCAGACCCTCCCCATAAAGCTCAGTAAAGAGGCAAGTTAGGGGATTATCACTGGCTCGTAGAAAGATGAGAGGAAGAAAGGAGGAAAACGGGGGAGTGGAGATGGCAGGTGAATGGGAAAAGAGATAAAAGGAAGAAATGTAAAGAAGGAGAGAGAACAGATTGGATGCAGACATATCTTGGTGTGTTCATGTGTGAGTCTGTAGCGCTGTGAGCTGACAGTGAGTCTGAACATGGTCTATATGTGCGTACAGGAGGTGCATGTGTTTATGAATGGTGCATGACAGTTTGTGCTTATATGTTTGTGTGTGTTTAATAGAAAGTGTTTTTTCCTCCAGTTGTGTGTATTTATCTGTGAAATCTTCAGAAGTGGTCCATTTCTTTGCGTGTGTTTCAGTGTGTGTGTGTGTGTGTGTGTGTGTGTACTGTAGTGTATTTGTGTTATAGTGTGTGTGTGAGTGCAGCTCTGTCTGTCCCCAATTTCAAATTGGACAAGGGCAGTACTTAATGCAACACAGAGTTATTGATTCCCACACACACACACACACACACACACACTTCTCTGATATACCGCCGTGCCTGACAGTGGTCTTGCTGTGTGTTAATACGGCAACAGAAACCAGTTGGAGTGAGACTGAAAGGCGTCCTCTGTCACTGAGTCAATGCACCACGACATAGCAACACACATGGACACACGCACACACAAAACATGAACATGCGAAGATGCTCACGTTTAATGTGGTTTACATAGAAGCACAAACTGTTTCCCCCTCCTCACACATTGGTTGGGGCATAAGCTATCAAATATGATTAACACACATGAGCTTACAAACATAGACATGGACAAACACACACACACACACACTGCTGCACACTCAAAGCCTGAGCAGTTCTCTTCACCAGCCTTAATTGGATTCCAATGTATTCAGTTTGCTCCACTGAGCAAAGAGATGGCTATGGTTTTCTGACTGGAGAGAGAGACAGAGGGAACAAGGGAGAGAATGAGAGAGAGAGAGAGAGAGAGAGGGAGAGGGAATTAGAAGTAAATAGGGAGGTTTGTCAGTGGCGGTCATCTTCCTCCAGCCTCCGTGTGGAGTGTATCGTCTGTGTAAGTTGCCGACAGAATTTCCAGAAGAGCCATTTGGGGAGAGAGAGAGAGAGAGACTATCTGTATCACTCTCCTCTCTCTCATCCCTCTCTCCCTCGCAGCACTCAAATACAAGAATGAAAGTCGTATCTACTGCAGCAAACAAACGTCTTTCTCTCATGCGCTCATACAAAAACACAATTCTAACCCCAAATCATTATCTAAGGATCACAGTACGAGTGTCTTCTCTCAGTTTCACCACTCCTCCTTGCCCTTCTGTACACTCTAGTGGAGTGGCACATAAATGGCTGAGTAATGCTACCTATGACGTCCAGTAATCACAAAGCATCACAATTTCTTTTCTGGTGAGAGAAGTGGAGTGCATCAACTTCATGATGTTTACTTGGACTCTACCACATAAAGACGTATATCAGCGCAAAAAGGCAAGCTAATTATTCATATCAATGTATAATGTATGCTTTCCATTCATCACACTGATATTCAGAATACAGCACTGCTGACAAAACTGTGGATACCTTTATCCAAGGTTACCCAGTTTCCATGAGCTTATATTATACAAGATAGACTAACTATAACTATAGAAACCAAATGGCTTACAGTAGTAGTGTTACTGTATAGCTGAAGCCTTACACTGGACTGAAAAACACAGCCAAGTTAGCAGCCACTTGTAAATGATTGCGTCTGCACAAGGTTCCGGTTTAGTGCATACATATTTAACACATAAAGATGACATGTTCACTGCAACTGAAAGGTTAATATCCAAATGCACATTGTGTCTTCATTCGTTCCTCAATTCATGCATTGTTTGTTCACCGTTTTCATATTTTGGGGAGGTGAGACAAACAAGCTGCTTTCACCAGGAAACCTTAAAGTAAAAAAAACAAGAAACAGACAGACTCTTTTTCTGTAACATTTACATGTTCATAGTATTTTAAGCCCTAGATGCTGACTTTTGAGGGCTAAACTGACTGATGTGGTGTTTTAAAAGAAACTGAACATACATCAACAAGTATTCATTCTTTTTCTTTACATATGCAAACATTTTGATATAAGTTCCCTTACATTTGGTTGTTAAATAATTATGAGCAAGCAATAAACTATCCGGTACATTTTACAGTTTCTTTCACATTTCTGTGCTACAGTTTTGAGTAACATGTCGGCCCAACAGATTTTTACTGTGGGGCTCTAAAGTAAACATGAATGTAGATGAGTGCTTTTCAGTTTTTGATTCCATAAATGTGTATACGGTGAAAAATGATGTAGAAAAAACTGCAGAATCTTTCATCTCCATTGGTAAGCCTTTTCAGCGCTATGGAACTGTCCACTTGACAGAAAATAGTAGTAGTCTGCAAGATCAGGCATCCCAAAGATCCAGTGTAATGATTTCAGGCACAGCATTTCAGCTGGAAAAAAGCTCCGTGTGTAATTCTAATTTATTTTCACTCCTCCAGTTCTTAGTGAGTTGAAGGGTCATGGTCCAGTCCAAATGCTGAGGAACCCCCTGGTATTACTGCTGTGTCTCTGTTATTGACATTCATATATTTTGGTGATTTCCAAGAACTTAATGTCACATGTTTTCAGTAATTAGCAGATGAAGGATTATAGAGACAGCTTGTGTGATTATTTTGCCTATGTTAATAAAAGGCCTATAGATGAATCAAAAATGTAATGATCATTCAAATCTGTGACTGCTGGGATAACATTTCACATCTGAAATGGTTTTAGTTGAACAATTAGAGGAAGGTTAACACTGACAGAACCTTCATGTGGCTGTGCCCTTTGTTAAACAGTACCATGAAATTGAAAATGTAACACTCAATGGGCTGGACCTTTCACACTACACTTACTATGCAGGCTTGCTTCTGGTGGGTCACTACATGATATGAGTGAGATTCATTTTAAGGCGGGCCTGGGTCCCTTGGTAAAACATTTTCTTGGGGAAAGTAGACGAGTTAACAAGAGGTTTGCGAGCCACTGAGAGAAATGGTTCTCAATCTTTCTGACTCAGGTCCCTCAAAGTAATACTCATCTCATCTGAATTTGACCCCCTTTAGTTATTAAGAATACACATTTTGGCAATTCCTTTTTAAGAGGTTAAGCTTTAGCTGATCCTGGCCTCTCACTTTCTAAATGAAAAGAAAGACAAAGATTCCCCATAGGGGCGAGATAAGTTTAAGTTCTTGTTGTTAGTCTAAGTTCCTGAGATTTAGAAGGTTTAGGAAAATAATCATATTTGAATGTTCCTGTACTTTAAGACAAGCAGTGTTGGCAGAAGGATGTGTGATTCAGTAGAGTGACAGGCAGGTTTTTCTTTAAAAGATGAGTTTTCAGCCCGCGACAGAAGATGTGCAGTGACTTGCAGTGCAAAGGTCATCTCACCACTGGGAAGCCATAGGGAGAGAATCTGAGACGGGTGCCGTGATGACCACCATGACCTCAGGGTGGGCACGGCGCAGCAACAGACTGACAGTGATGGGAAGAGAGGGCTTCTTACACTCGTTCTGATGGGTTCTGCTCATGGCTGAAGTGTGCACCTGACTAGAGCTCAGCATGTTTCAAGGTGAAGAGTAAAACCCTGTTTTGTTTTCTTAAGTCTGCTTTTTCATGCCTGATCCACTCTTTCTTTCATCCTTCCTCTCTTCCACACCCAGATCGGCCGACAATCAAGTATTTAGCTTGACTGTGACGATAATTGTATGAATGAATTACAATCTCTGAATTCAAAGTTAGGAGGGGAAATGTGGCCACACGCGACAATATTTAGATTTTTAACTTTCAGAATGGGGCAAGATGTGCAGTTGATCATAAAACTCAAAATAAAAAGAATGCATCAGTTATGAGCGTGCGTTTTCCCTCCTTCCTTTGTTTAGCAGGCACGTCATTATATAGGTGTACATTTTCCTTCAGTTCTTAGATATCCCCGATTTCAACAAGAACTAATAATGGCGCCATTGCTGCAGCAGCTCTTCATCTAAACTCAATGTTTAGCTTCCTCTCCAATGCACAGTTCTCTTTATCTTAATAAATTGTAAAATCAGAGGCAATTTAGTCTACCCTCTTGAGCTGCTCTCTGCTTCAGGTACTACCTTGCAGTAGCCAGTCACCAATTATAATTTTTATTAAATAAATAAAAGACATTCTGCACTTTAATCTTGTATTGCTTGTTTATGTTTTCTCTCTCAAGACTCCAGCTCAGCTTTTATGAACATAATGGACACAAAGTGCAGCAAACGCCCGACAACCACGCAGTAAAAAGTGGGACTTTTAAGGAATTGAGCGGCATGGGACTCATCCTGACTGAAGTGCAAAAGTAGAACAGGTCAGTGTCTGTGGTCCGTCTGTGAATAAGCACAGCCACCAGTCATATAGTGAGAACCAGTTATAGAAAGCATATTCTTCTTCATTTATCACACAACATCTATTACAGGTTGTATTTGAAGAGTTACTGACAATGCAATCTTAGTGATGAATGCCTTCCTTTTTGTGATATAATGAATATTTGCTACCTCCGGGCTTCTTCTAATAGCGACAAGTGAAATAACCTTAAAGGGGAAAAGAAAAACAATAGTTTGCTACCGAATTGCCCAATTCATTTTTGCCTTGAGTAAAAGGGTTTTTTCAGAGGTCATTAGCTGGAAATGTTTAGAACAAATGTCTAGATGAGCCAGCTGTCAATATTTTTACGAGCAGGCTTTTTGAACTCATACTTTGAAGGTTGTAGTCTTTGTTTTTGGTTCCTAGATATGTGGGGAATTATCTGCATTTTTTTAAAAATCTGTGTCAAATTTCCTCCAAACTGCTAGTGGGGCCTCATTGGTAAACAGACACTATACACATATTACTGTTTTACTGCATGCTTGCTGAACTAATGCCTTGCTTCGGTTGCAGGCCCCAAGAGGAAATAGTTCCGGTAAAAAAAGATCTTTTAAGCTTAAGTCAGAGGGAATGCTCCGGCTGGCTGAGGGAAAGGTCTGTGAGGGAAATTACAATGATATTTAAGAATGCGCTGATTTGGTTCCCTCCCGTAACGTGGACTAATGGTGGCTGCCTGGAAGTTATGGAAGTATAAAAGTAGTCGGCTTGTGGCCCAGGAGGCCAGAAAAAAATTTGTTTTGGGGAAAGTTAGTGAGCAACGAAACAGGAAAAAGTGGAAAGCTCAGTGGAATCCACGTGGTGGGATCACAGTGAACAGAGCAGAGAGGAGTCACAGAAGAATAATGTGGGATACATCAAAGAGAAACGCACCATGGCAAGGGGCTTATCCAATGACAATCACACAGAACTGAGGGCAGATAAAGGATGAATGTATAGAGGGGTCTTCTTCTGTGAATGCCACCACTCAGGGTCTCTTCATTATATCTGACGCTAGGGGGGGCTGTCGCTCCTTCCTGGCCTCGTGTGGAGGTCGTGGAGTCAGACAGACAGGCAGAGAGGCTCACGTACCTCCGTCTCCGGAAATCCTCCCATTCCTCCGCCGACGGGCTGATTTGCAATTCAATAAGTCACAATGTCATCTCTTTAGCTTTTACACATTTAGCTGACAAAGGGAACCAGGCACGCTGCCTTATGAAATATCGTCTCGGACTTAAAGAAGACCTTAATGTTCTCTCTCTTCTGGCTTGTTCAACCCCCCCTCTCCCCCTCCCCACCCCCCTCTCTGCTCTCCAACACACACACACACATACACACACACACACTCCCGTCCTATCAACTGAACGTGAATGAGTTTTATTACAAGGTGCCTGGTGTATCACATTTTGCAGTTGTACAAGCTGTCACACGCCACTGGAAGCGGATGTGGTGTGAGCGCGTGCGCGCGCGTGCGAAGTTGGCGTCTATCGATTACAAAGAGAACAGGTGTAGCGCGTGTCTTTGTATGAATAATGCAGGGGGATGATTTGAAAGGATAAACAACACGTACACACACACACACACACACACACACACACACACACACACACACACACACACACACCAACCATACAGAGAAATAGGCCTCTTCTGGTGCGTTCGTCTTCTCGGCATCAAAAGCTCCAGTATGAAGGGACATCCCTCTATATACTGATATAGACCCAACAGGTCTTTCCTTTTCAAGTATTGGCTTTTAATGACCTGTTAGCCTTTCTTTTATTCTCTTGACTTTAGTTTTTCACTTTCTTTTATTTAGAAAAACAACAACCCATATGCTATAACTCTGGTTATAGTATGGTTAAAAAAAACAAAGAATAAAATATATGAGGAAATCTTAAATGATAAAAACCCAAAACAAATTCCTACGTCCTTTATTGGCTGCTTTACTGTCACTCAAATCCCCAAACCCCGCCCTCACCCCCACCCTCCTCAGCCCCACAGCCTCCGCTGGCCCTCCTCCCTCTCCTCTGCCTGCTGGTGGAAGCGTCAGACCTCCTCCTCTTCTGTCCTCTCCTCTCCTCTCCTCCCTCCATCCCGCGGACGAGTGTTCTCAGCCTCTCAAGTTGAGACCAGACGCGCGCACACACATCACACGCACAGCAAGAGGAGGATAGTCGGAGGATAGACAGGGAGGAAGGAAAAGAGAGCGGACGGAGCTGCTGCCGGGCGAGCGGAATTTGGATTTTATTTAACATGCGAGTCTTAAGTGACAGAGTTTTCTTGGGTTTTGTTGTTTCAAAACCACCTATGAAGTGGACTTTTTCATCCGTTGGGGGAGTTCTTCGTTCACTCTGCTGGTCTGTTTAAACTTTTGAAGAAAGAAAAGTGCGACAAAGGGAGAGACATTGAGGCTTCCTCACATCGAGCTGTCCCGTTTGGATAAATCAAGCAGAGGAGCGCACCGGTGGAAAAACTCAGCACAGTGGAAAACGGGTTCATTCCTCGGTTCTGGCTTGAAGGAGACACACCGCAGACTTTTTTGGGGAGGAGGATTTAAAAAAAAAAAAAAGAAGCCAGCCTGCACCGGAATTGCCCGTCGGGGGTTTTATTTTTATTACTGACTCCAGAAGGATTTATAGTTTACTCCAAACCTCATCTGCGCGGTGTCTTAGGTCAAACACAGCGGAAACGTTTTGTCAAACTGAGATTATTGATGGCACCTATGCGGTGATCCGTGTGTGGGGGGCGAAGGAAACCGATAAAACATAAAAACACATCCGTTTTGTGAATAGTCCAGGAGGTTTTTTCTTTGCCGACAGGAGGGATGGAGACGGTCTGGAGAAGGCGAGGTGCGCCGCTGGGTTGTTGCCTCTGGAAGACGGTGCTTCTTCTTTTCCTGTGGAAAGGTAGGAGAAGCAAATGCAAACTTGTTGCCAGTTTCAAACTGTCTCGTTTTATACTAAAGCAGACAAAGGTGGAACAAGATCAGAGCAAACAACACCTGTGGAGCTTTACATTTTATTAAAACACTATCACTGGCCGTTTTGGCCAAAGGCACTTGACGTTTTGTTGATGTGGGCTGAAAATCGAGAAAGTCAAACCCCCTCTCTGTATGTTTCGTTCTGTTTCCCCCCTTTTAGGTTATCCCCTCCTATCTTAGAATGAGAATGGTAACTTTGTTTTAGTCACAAAGACACCCTGCGTATAATCATTGCATCTTATGTGTTATAATTGTTGGTTTGTTGGATGTTTGTGGTACGTTAACGTGCGCTTTGGAGAGGAGTGATGTTAGACAAGGGTTTGGAACAGGGATATGGATTAAGGGAAACCCAAGTCAAAATTCAGTTTACCCACCTCTCCACAGGAAGCAACGTGACCGTATTCATCTCTAAAAAGTGTCAAACTGGAGCAAGTTGCCTGAAGTCCCGAAACGACAACAGATTTGTGTTTGCCATGTGGGGTTCGCAGACTGGAGGTTGTGCCTGCCAACGTTTTAACTGCTATGAAAACTTAAATGAAGCAACTTTCTTTTTCTTCTTTTTTTTTTTTTTGCCAAATGACGATCGATTAGCCCACACTCACCTTGGCACCCCGTGTATCCGTGCGCGTGTGTGGAATAATAAGTAATTGATTAAGCCCAAGCGCCAACGACAGACGCGTACTAACCGTTGCCACCTGAGACACCCGAACCCCGGCTCGTCGGCGGCTGACCGGCCCGTGTGTTTGTGTTGTGCGAGGACCGAAAGAAACCAACGGCAGCGTTTGTCTTAGAAAATTGAAACTTGTTTTTATTTTTTTTTTGGGGGGGGGCGATACTGACTGGTTGCGCACGACTTATTTTGCGCTCCTGGAATCCCGTTTATAGATACATTTCCACTGTAAGAAGGGATCTTATCCATTAAAACGGAACAAGATCAACTGTCCCTTTTCTATGAGCCGAAATAAACCGAGAAAAGACGACGCGGAGCCTCGCTCGTCTCCCCGTGTTGCAATTAATTAAATTATGATAAGAATCTGTCCTTGTCAACAAGATTGCACGAAGAAAATCAGAGAGAAAAGACAGGTCAATATCTCTCCTATATGTACTGCTGACTTAATAGCACAACTCTTTAAAGGGCTTTTATATGGATCTGACATGTTTTTAAAAACACAGAGCACAAAGTAACCGGTCTTATATTCTCAACTGAAGCTACATTAGAAGATTATTTTCTTCCGAGCGGATCGCGATTCACTATCTTGGTCAGGAGCACTTAATCGGGGCTGAGATATATATTCTGAATTCAGGTCGGGTAACACCACCGTCAACTTAGTCCCGGGAGAAAAAGCGAAGAAGGAGTATAAGAGGAAGAAGGCTGACAGATATTTGGGGGTTTGACGCCCTCTGAGTGCGCGCTTGTAGCCTGTACGCCTCCGTTTTTCCACACAGATGACAGTCCTTCAGCATTAGTATCACATTCCCGTGAGTGTGTTTTGTGTGTGTGTGCGCGCGCGCGTGTGTGTGTTTAATCAGCTCCGATCACTCACGGCCCACTAAGCAGTGAACAGTTGCAGCGTTGTGCGCTCGCGGTTATGGAACGCCGTCCGGATCACAATCACGTGACCTCTAGCGCGTTGACAACGTGTTGTTTGCGTGTTGAATAAGTGTTGTTTACGTGTTGAATACGTGTTAAATACGTGTTGTTTACGTGTGGTTTGCGCGTTAATTTTTCGCGCGTAAACGACGCGTATTTAACACGTATTTAACACGTATTCAACACGTATTTAACGCGTAAACAACGTGTGATCTGAGACGTTAATTTCACATGATTCTGAGCCATTTGGCCACTTGTTCAGTTCCAACGAGTGACCGTGAT
>JAVQJD010002264.1:0-11934 GCA_036023655.1 Nannoperca australis
CCCCCCCCCCCCCCCCCCCCCCCCCCCCCGCCTTGTAGAGGCACACAGGACGATGACTAACTGGGGAGTTTGTACTGGAGCTGAGTGTAATGATACACACATCTACCTAATTTGTTGGAACTGTAAAATTTAAAGTCCCTTGCTGGAGAAAAACTACCCCTTTACCAAGAACTTCATCCCAGTGGCAAGTTTTGAATAAGTGGGCCTTTGTCAAGTGAATATAATTAGTTTATAATCCTTTAAAATAACATTTCTAATCCCAGTGTTCATATCATGCTGATACCAGGCAGATTGAGTATTGGTTGAGCACTGAGACAATTTAGGGAATAGACACATTCCAAAATTGTGTAGATACAAGATATACGCTATGAACAATGCACAACAAAAATACCAGGATGCTATGTTGAGGCGGTGTGCATGGGTCTGTAGTAAGTATGATTTAGAAAGAGGCATGTCTCTTTTGTTAGCTTTTTCCAAACCAAAAACACAACAGCAAAAGTGTAAGGCCTGGATTAAACTATGTTTGTTTGTTCTGATGTAAATCACAAACATTAGCATTTTTGGCTGAGTATCAAACTGTTTAAAGTAGTAACCTAAGCTAGCTTGACTCCACAGCCAGGAGTATTTAAAACTACATTATTTTGTGGGGTTTCAGGTTACCATAAGATAGTAACCACTGTAAGACACTCCACTGTATATTATTTCCCTACTGTCTCGAAGCTGGTCCTGAATGTTACCATATCATAGAATAGGCTAACGTTAGGGGTTCTGTTCTGCTCTTTATTACATTTGGGGAAGCTTACACTCCAGCAACCACAGCTAAGAAAGTTATGTTCCAGTTGTTAAACAAGTCAGCTTGAAACAATGAAACGGCAACCAAAGGTGGCATTTTCAATTAACTATATGGAGCTAGTTTGCTTAATTAGCTAGGTAGCGATAGCTGTTGAAATTTGCCAACAACTGTTGTCATTTGATAAAGAAATTGGTGGTCGCTGGCTAGAAATAAGAAGCCTGCTTATATCTGAGGTCTGACTATTGTTTTCTGGGGATGTCTGAAACCCATTGTTTCAAAATTGAAACAAAATTGACTATTTCACATGGTAAATCTACCGTATGTGCCATGTGAGAATGGAAAGCTTGTCAGGCATAGCAATAGTAACTAAGGGGTGGAGGGGGGCGAATGGTCAGTTCAGCAAAAAAACACTTGATAAAGGCAAACAATATATATTTTGCATTTGCACCAATAACTACGCCCTAGCCAGACAAGCAACCATGACCAAGGAGTCTCTAATGGAAAATCATACATTTCATCATCCGGTAGATAGAGTTGCTGGTTGTGACATACAGAGTCCCCCCTCCCCAAAACAGAAAAAAAAGTTAACACCTCCGCTCTCCATATACTGCCTCTAACGGGATTCATTGTTCTCCTCTGATTTGTGTGTTTTTTATGTTAATCACTCCCTCCTCACACACCAGTCATGTCTGAGGGAGGGGGAGGAGGGCGGGGGTGGGGGATTCAGTGGTCGTCAGCCGCCAGGGTCATTTGTAACGGCTGATGAATGAGCGACTCAAATAAATAAATAAGTGCACCGCATCTGACCCATCCAGCTTTTCCCAGGCTCTTGGGCGTTGTGGGGAGTGGGGAGGGAGGGGGGTTGGAGGGGGGTTGAAGGGGGGTTGAACACAGCGACAGGGCCACAATTGATTTCCTCATTGCTTCAGTTTGTCGCTTAATCTGGCGATATGCTGATAAATCTTCGCACTTTGTCAATTAATTTTCCTGAAAAATGAGACCCAAAATGGCGAGCACATCAATACAGCACTGGATTCCGTGTCAAAAATTAAGCGGTAAAATTAATTGCCCTCCCATTCGCTCCTGCTAAAACATAACTAATGAGGGAGGCAATTATAGCTGCATGCAGACGCCTCCGGGGTTATTTAAAACACACACACACACACACACACATACATATATATATTTTCACACACACATGCAAAGAGAGGTTGTATATTTTGACTTCAAAGTTCTTTTATTGTCTCGCAATAAGGCATATTTAATTCGAGTAAGGGGTGGAGGGTTAAGGTGTATCACGGGAACAAAAGAGAAGCGATGAGCCAATATTCAAATTGCTAAAAGGTTTAAGGGCTCTCAGTGCAGACACATTAGCAGAAAATGTAGTTTTTAGGGCATTTTTGTGTCTGGAGCTAGACTTTGGGTACACTGGGTCATATATGCTTTTAAACGGATGTTTGACCCATAGCTTGATCTGTGTTTGTTTGTGACTAAGTGTGTCTGGCCTTCACCTCTGCAAAGAACACGCTGATCATTGATCTTTTAAGTTCAGAGTTTAGACTAAGAATTTAGTTCAGGTTAGAGTAAGACTCAAGGTTGAGGCTGATAAACGTGGTTTTAGGGTTACTGTTACAAAAGGATAACGTTTAAGGTAAGGGGTTAAGGGTTATTCATGTACTGATAAAAGGCAGAGGTTAAGGTGAATCACAATTGAATGTAGTCGATGCAAGGTTGTGTTGTGGGTTTGGGATCCACGCTGCTTTAGCCAGCCAGATCCTCCAGTGCTGACAGCACGTCACTCTTCTACTACCCCACCTCGTCGTCCCCACCCAGGTCCTCAGAGGGCTCACCGCCACAGAACAGCAGATGAAAAGAACACATGTAATTTATCGCCAACGTTTCCTCCTCAAGAATAATTGTGGCGACTGCGGCTGGGCGTAGGGATCGATGGCTATGGATTTTTCTGTGGTGGGGTCTTGTAGCGTTGGGCGTAATGAGAGATGGAAGGAAGGGTGGGAGGAGAGGAGGGAAGGAGTGGAAGAGGGGCCAGTGCTGTTTTTCTGATAGGAAGACAAGGTCCGACCAGATCCCTAGTAACTATTCTGGAGTTTAGAGACACAAGAACAAAGAGTTTTTGTTTGTTTGTTTTTTGCATCAAACCTGGACCTGGAACCTATTTCCTCTCTATGAGCAGGGGGGTCCTACCTGAACACAGACGTATCTGCCAAAGTTGGGACAGTTTTGCATACTCCACATAAAATATCAGGGATTTCCTTTTTATTTTATCTTCATCGTTAGTGATAAGTGCTCATTACTGCAGTATTTCTGCTCATTGGAGATCATTTGTCAATCACTGCAATGTTTTCTTTGATGAACGAGTTTGTTGCAGAAAAAAATATGAAATGTTTTACTTTCTGTAGCAAGTTTTCCCAGGAACATCAGACGTCAGGTATTTAGAATACCAAATGTAATGGGTGATTTCAATGTGGCCACTGAAAGTAGCAGAATGGACTTTTATTTATATGAAAACATTGTTCCTTTAAGGGCCATTCACACTGGGATTGAAAAGTGAACCTGTATGAATTGGCTAACGAATGCACCTTTTTAAGGCTGTTTTTCTCCCCTCTAAGTGGCACTGCATTAAAACTCTTCTCACAGTCGAGTGGCTTTAAATGGGTGTAATAGAAGAAACTTGAGGCTGCTTTGTCTCTGCGGACTCAGTGAAAGCTGCTATCTGTGCATAAGAGGAGCAGAGCACTGCTGAGGCCCAGCTGGAAGAGTCACCCAAATGTGTTATCAGTGTGTGGCAAGAGCTGGAGTTCAACATCAGCATTTAGATGAATATTTAAGGGATGTACACACATGCAGCATGTGTCTGTATGTTAGAATGTGGGGTCCCTACAGTGTTTTAGTGCATGTGCTGGTACACAACATGTACATGTGTAGAAATGTGTTACTAGCACACTGCTTGCAGTTTGAGTTGTGCATCTGTGTGTTGGAATATCTACATTTTGGTATGTGTGCGCATGTGCACATTTGCATGCACATCTGTGTCCATTCTAAATGTGTTTGTATGTGCACGTGCATGTGTTTCCCTGAGTGAGTCTTATCACAAATGTTGCTGTGAGTGTGTAGGAGAGTGTGACTGTCTGTGTGCAATGGCAGAGAGAAAGAAAGAGGTAGAAAGGGAGAGAGAGAGAGACCATCATGCTGTTAATGACAGAGCCAGATGCAGGGAAGAGAGGAGGAATGTAAAAAAGCTCTCCACGCTCCCCATCTGGAAGGCATCGCCCCCAAATGAAGTTGTACAAAACCATCCCATTGATAATAAAGCTAATTTTTATGGCTCTGACAAGTATGTAATTATGTTCAGCGGTGCTTTTCAGATTTTATCACAGTCAATAAACCACACTGGCAATTTCCCGTCCCCCATTTGACATATTTACACGGATCCATCTGATTGGAGGAATTAGTTAGCTGTGAGAGCTCTGATGGATATACACTAGTGATCTGTGACTTCTGCTTGGCTCATCTGTTAGCCAGCAAGACCCGATGCTCATCTGTTCAGTCTGTCTTCCCTTTTCACAGTTTCTCCTCCTTCACACATTTCTCCCAATCCATTAACACAAGATTTTCTTCGTCTTTGTCTTTGCTTGAGCTCTCACTTCCTTGCTCAATGGCACCTCAGCAGTAGTTCTGAGTGAAGGAAGCATCACTCATTCTTTCCTCCACCAGACTTTTCCACTCGAAAGGATTCAAAGACTCTACTTCAATAACCTTTTACTTATTACCACCCCACCATATTTAAGGTTGTAATTTTACTATTTAAATGTATTTTTTCATTCAAAATTCAAAATTATTACTGACAGATTAATTAGAGTGATTCATGTTTGGTGTTGAGGCATACAGGGAAAACAACTGATATAAAACAAATGTTACAATGGATTGTGTAGTTCCAGACACTCTTGAGAATGAAACCAGCAGTAGTAGCAGTTTATTTAATTATTAAAGACATTACTTGCATTTGCAGTGTGTCATAATAAGGTTGATCCAAATGCACATCAACATGTAGGTTAATACATAACACACTGTATGCATACTAAAAACATAAACTTGTTGTAAATGTTGTTTATTAAGCTCAATTCAAATCCCTAAATATTACAGGTTTCACATTATTTTACAGTTTAATTTTAAAATATACTGTTTTTGTTGGGTTGTGTTGGTTTTCAAGTTAGTTTGAATTCCAGGTAACATTAAAACAGTTTGAGAAGGCCCTTCAATTAACTAGACAAATGTGTGTGTGCACAACTACATCAAATATGGTAGGTAAAATGTATTAACTGTGATGGATGTTAACAGTGGACATTGTGGGTAATTTTACAGTTTGCCTCGTTTACCTTGCGACTTGTTCAAAACCTGTATGTATGTCTGGCTGCTTATGTTTTTTTGCAAAAAAAATAAGATTCATGTTATAATAAGTTTGACTTATACTTTAAATACTTCTTCGTCTTCTTAGTCTCATGAAGGAGATCTGGATTTGAATGAGTGTGTAAATGAATATTTAATAAATCTACTATGAATTAGTTGATTTTTCCTTCTCAGGTTCTTGCCTCTTCACCTTTCTTCTCCCCCCTGATATGTCATTTTTTGCCAATTTTTCCTCTATCTTTTTCTCTCTCCATTTTTATCCTTCCTTTTCATCTTCTCTTAATGTGTCTCTTTAGGAGAGAAGTCCTATCTGTGTGACCTGTGTGGTTTTGCTGGAGGTACAAGACATGCCCTCACCAAACACAGACGCCAGCACACAGGTAAGCAGCAACGCACACATCCTGAACTCATGTTGTAAACTAATTTAAGCACACACACTAACTGTTGCATGTGTGGACCTTCATATTCTTGGACGGTGATTGACACTTCAAGATCTGAACAGCCACAATATTCTTTTCACATAGTTTTAGCAACTGTTTGCTATCTCTGTCTCACACACACATACAAACACAGACACAGGCACATCAGTGTGACATGCTGCTGTCAGTGATAGGCATGTGTACCAGTATGGCTGACTGAATCTGAGATTTTTAATTTCAGTTATCATTTCACCATGTCATTCTGTCGCTTAGGGAAATTGCATTTTTCAGATAGGCTGTCAATAACGAGTGCTTTTTTTGGAAATTGGGATAGTGAAACAAATACTGTTCTTAACCGTTGTCTGGCAGGCGCCCAAGGATCAAGAATCCTGTTATAAATATTCATTTAGGTTTTCATAATTCATTTTGTTTGCTCCTCAGTTTCACTGCCATTTTCCCCTGAAACCTCCAATTTCTGTCCTCTTCTCCTGTGTTGACATGTGTCAATTCTACTGATTTAGCTGCATATTTAAATATCTTGTCATGCAGCTGCATATGAAGGGACCACCCTTTCTGACAGTGTTTTCTTGTCAGAGTTTGACTGATACAGATTTTTAAAGGCCGCTGTTAATGTCTATATTTTTGAGTCAATTAAATGGCATGTTATTAAACTCCCTAAATGTTATTCACAGGTTAGTACCTCCTTAAAGCAGGGTGAAGTTTTATCAGAATCAGAATCAGAATACTTTATTGATTCCAGAAGGGGAATGGCTTTTTGATACAGTTGCATTATTTCAGGTTTTAAACATTCCTAAAGCTGAATGAAACACTTCCTCACTACTGTGGTAGTACTTCCTTTACTGCCCTGAGAACATGCCCTTACAATTTAGAATCAATTCTCTATCTCTGTAAGATGAATGGCTTAATGTCCAATATGGTAATCATCTATCATCTAATGATAGCAATCTCCAATCTAGACTTCCATCAAATCTTACTCATCATATTTCATGGAGATACATTAGTAAGTCTTAAACATATTCTCACTGTCTGGGCTAAGAACACAACTTTTAACAACACATTTTTACTGCATTCGTTCTCTACACACCAACTAACACTTCGAGTTTAAAAACTTTAGTTGACACTTCAACTACTGCCACCACTTACTGACTATTTACAGTGCACACACTTCAACTATACTGTATCTGGCACTTCAACTGAAATTTCAACCGCTTTCATATCTTATTCTTCAGCTGTTTCCAGTGTTTACATACAAATGGACATATAAGCCAAAATTCAATTATTCAATAGACAGAAACCCTTTCAGTGTAACTGACACTTCAGCTGCTTTAAGTGCTTCAACTAAAGCTGCAACTCCCATACAACATTTCAAATGTAAAATATCAACAGTTTCTTAGACATTTTACCTTTACAGTCTTTGCACCTGCAGTGTTCATAGTAGGCTAGGGCACAAACCATTTCTTCAGAAAATTTAGCATACAGTAGATTACAACTATTAATGGCTCTGTTGTGTCAGAAAAATAAATTTCCCCAACTTTGTTTTTCTTAATTGATTTGTCTTCAAATGAATTCCAAATTATGTTAATTATGAACAACTTAAGATCTCCTAAATTAGGATTTATGAAGCAAGCAAAATGGTGTCACATATTCGCCAAACCATGTCAGTTATAGCATTCTCCCCGGGTTTGAATATTTATGTGTCTGTGTGTTTGTCAGTGAAAACATTGATGTCATCTTGGTCTCATCACCATTGTCTGTCTCTTATCTTTTCAACCCCTCCACCCCGCAGGAGAGAGACCCTTCAAATGTAAGCTCTGCAACTTCGCCTCCACAACGCAGTCCCACCTATCGCGGCACAAACGTGTTCACACTGGGGAGAAACCATACCGCTGCCCCTGGTGCGACTACAGGTACCGGCTCATTGACCCGCCCACGGTTGGTGGCGCTAATGGCCGCCACCATGGCACTGATGATCAGGGGGTTGATTGGTGGGGGTGGGAGGGGCTGTGGAGGGTTTATAACTGAGTGAGTGTGATGGTGAGATAGCAGGTGGCATTGTAGGGTAGTTTGGAGGGAGTGGGGGTGGCGTTAATGCTTAAGGCTTTGTGTGTGTGTGTGTGTGTGTGTGTGTGTGTGTGTGTGTGTGTGTAAAAAGGGTGGGCGGGAGAGGTGGAGGGCAGACAGGTCTAATCTCAACAGCACGGGTCCATCTCATCACTCTGCCATCATCAACACCCCCAGCTAGATCTTCTCCAATGCACATACACACTCATGCACATTCTCTCTTACGTGTACACACACACGCACACACACACACACACACACACACACACACACACACACACACAATGTCACTGTCACTGGCAGGTCCCTGTCATTAAAACACCATCATACCACATCAGTAATTACACAGGAAATTGTCGGTGAAATTGAAAAAGTTTTGGCTGGCGTTGCACATCTCCATCTCTCTCTCTCTCTCTTTTTTTATCTTTTTCTCATCCTATGCTTCCTCGTCAGGTTGTAGCAAAAGTGTGTGAAAGGGAATGATCTCAAACCCATCATTGGTTTTAGATGTACTCTTCATTTGTTTTTTTCCCTTCTGTGACAAAGTCATTATTGCAGCTTGCCTACACCTGCTCTGCTGCACTGAAGTGCTCAACTCATTTCAGAAGTATTTTGTATGCAGTCCAACTTAAAAAAAATGAAATGCTGAGAAGTAATAATTGTAGTCAGGCTATTATTTTTCAATTATAGAAGGATTATGTCACCTTGTACCTAAAGTTATCATGAAATATCCCTTGACTGTATCAGTTAAGGGTCAACCAGTGTAGAGATATTTAACTGATGCTGTTTGATTAAAGATAAATATAAGATGCATTAAAGATTTTTAGGCCAAAATAAGTGTCTTCCTGCATCTTTCTGACAATGGGGACTGGTCAAGCCACACTTGGCACCAGGCCAAGGTCAACGTGGACATCAGTCTGCCAAGTCTTTCTGGTCATGAAAGCTCACGCCTGGATCAAACCATCACTCTGCGTTGAGGAATCAACTTCAGCAGTGTAGAGAGTCTGCGACAGAGCTTGAACAAAGTGGGAAAGATCTCCATAAGGAGGCCATCAATGATTCTACACTGCGGGTGTGGTCAATGGGCATTCGCTCTAAAGGCTTCATCTGGAGATACTCTCAGATAAGCAATGGAGGCATCAATAGCGGGTGTTTAGTCTACATCGTATTGGGTGGAATCCTTCATAGCAGCCAAAGCCTTGCAGTCAAACAGTAAGTGGAGCAGCATCTAGACCAAGTGACATGGCCAATTGAATGGCTTATTAAACTGTGGAATGACCAGCCTCTGCATCCTTCATGGAATCTGCCCCTAACCTGTGAGAACCTGTCCCAGAGGGGGGGGGGAGACTCCCTCTCCAGTTCCTCGTTTTCTCCTGCTTCTTTATCAGTAAAAAGATTGCAGGCTGCAAAATAAAGTGCATCCTCTTCGTGTTGACAAGCAACAAAGGGTAGAGTAGCTAGGCAAACATTCTCATCATAGGCTTGGAGTGGTGGCTCTGAAGCATTGACAGCAGCAGCTGAGGGGCCGCAAGACTGTAAATTAAAAAGGAGGGCCTTAATCTGCGACCATTTTGTCCAATTTAAGAGTCAATGGTTCCTTCACACTCCCGTTTCTTATTAGTGTTGGACGTGTCACCCAGCCTTTGGTGCTTAAAACCTGAAGGGAGTCTGAATGCAGGCCTTCCTGAAGGAGGTAAGCCATCCTCAGCAATGTTAGACCAGGTCAACCTTGCAGTCCTTTCTGCTAACACCATACAGCTGCAATTAGTGCAACCATTTTCTGTCAGTTCCTGCCTTAGGTGTTAGATGTCTAGACACGATGGACATCTGCCATGGCAATTTTTGGGGTTGTGAGGGCCCAAGCAGGAGTTACAAAAGGAGAGCAGCACAGAGTTCTGTCATAAACAAGAAATGGAAGTAGCCCGAGAAATAAGATGGTATAACAGGTGGCGGGGGAACGAGCTCATTCTTACCCCACACAGACACTGCTATGACAAATACATATAAGGTCGTAGGACTACTGTGTGAGAGGCACACCGCTACAAATCCAAACTCCACTAGTGGAGCAGACAATTCACACAAGTCACCCTGGTTGGGGTAATTGCACATAATTATTATTAACAAGTGTTAAGTCAGTAGACAAGGAGACAAAATACTCTCCATTATGGTTACCCAACCGTCCACACAGTCCTCGTAAAGACGCGAAAACACCTCATCGAGACTGGTTGGTCAGGTGTAAAAACTACAAGCTACTACAGCACACAATGGTAATTCCCCCCTAATAAGAGGAGGCAGTAAGCGGACATGAGCAATGGCTGTGCAGCCTCTGGAGAACAGAATTTAGCTCCAACCTACAGGTTACCAGGCTATTGGCAAATGTGGTAATCTTGTGCATGGCTGCAGTGCACATCCAAGTATTACATACCACAATTGGCAGTCAGGAGAAATTAAATGGAATCATAGTATCCAGAGGATGAATCCTGCTGACTTTGGTGACCCCTTGCCTTTCCGTTTAGTGCCACCATCAGATCCAATTGTACGACCAAATAACTGCAAAACTAACATCCCCATCAGCCTCAGCTATACTTTAAGTTACGTTCTTATTAGAAAATCTTAGAATGCTAACATGCTAAACTAAGATGGTGAACACTATAAACAATATGCCTGCTAAACATCAGCATGTTAGCATGCTGACATAAGCACCACTGTGCCCAAGTACATCCTCACATAGCCGCTAGCATGGCTCTAGTAGACTCTTTTTGTTGTTAGATTAGAACTGCAGATAGTCTATGTTGAATTTGCAAACAGCAAGAGTTTGTTGTTTAGTCCAGAATTCCATTATTGCTATGACAGAACAGTGTTGCACCTCATGGAACAGTAAACCTGAGAACCCAGGAAGAGGAATACTCTGCAAATGTCTCATTAAACTCAGTCTTAATAGGTCAAAGGCTTTAAGTATTGAAAATGTAAAGAATAGTTTATTATGTAAATTAGTTGACTTTTTTTCCCTGAGGGCAAGTTTTGGTCCCATATCAAACCACTACACTGGACAAGAAAGATTCCGTACATACATTGGTCCCATTGTTCCTGCACTGATAGTCAATGATCATTACAGATAGTGGCAAATGAAACAGTAAATTAGAAGCCCAATTAACATTTTGGTGGCCTCAGGGGTTCTGAGAGGTCTAGAGGGCAGGGAAAGGGGGGCAAGGTGGGAGGAGGAGGGAGATTGGGAAAACACCCCTCTGGCTTACTAATGTGAGGATGAGGAATTGAATGCGGGGGCCTCAGACAGCTGCAAGGGCCCTCGCCTCCGCCCTGCTTTTACACTCTGAATACATGTTTAAAACCCTGACGTCTCTGGTGGCCTGATCACGATAAGGAGCAAGCAGATGAGTTATCACGTTTGACCTTTTAGTGTAAGCCTGGCTTATGAAAAAAACTGTGATGCCATTGTAAAGACATATTTAGGTCTGAGGCAAATTAAGCATTTGTTTGATTGACAGTTCTTGCTCATAGAAAATATTTATATCTGTTTTACAGGTATAAATGGGATTTTCACTATTAAAATATCCATATTAAATGTTATGGATGACATCTATGGTTCCCACTTGATTGAATGTAATCTCCATCAAGGCTGCTCCTCAAATACATGTAAATGAGCAGCGAGTGAATGATCTATCAAATGCCACTTGTCTCCTATTCAGACAGAGATAGATAATAGGGGATAATTATAGTTGGGGAATAGTGGTAAAAATATTTGAATTATATTGCACTGAGAGTCCTGGGCTGTCAATTAATGATGTCGACTTAACTATTCTCCAGCTATTTATGCAAGCCGCAAAACTTCTTTACTTTAGTGTTTAACGAATCATTTCTATTGTTCAAAATGAGGAGGGTTTTTTTCTTTTTTCTCATTAAAGTCACAGTGTCATCTTAAACGATCTAATTGATATGTAGCCTCTGACTGCTGCCAAGTTACCAGCCTTCGGGGGTCTATTATTGTTTATTGAATGCTGCGGAATTCATGTCTCAATCTACCTGTTAGAATACCGTTTCAACTCAAGGCCATGGCGGCTTGGAGGTTGACACGCTTACTGTCAATGCCAGGAAGGTTTGCGACCTTGTAAAGTAAAGGGAGGGTTGAGGGAGGAGGGGGAGACATTAATGATGATAGCCGGGCCTCCTTGGCAGAATGAGATCCAAATAGCA
>JAVQJD010002267.1:0-27707 GCA_036023655.1 Nannoperca australis
CTTCATTGCACAGCTCTTCTTCTTTTATTATTATTGTATATTTTCTATTTTGCGCTTATTTTAATCTTTTTTATTTTTCTGTATATGTATATATTGCTCTTGTTGGCACCCACGCACCACAAACAAGTTCCTCGTATGTGAATACATACTTGGCAATAAACCGGATTCTGATTCTGATTATTAAAAGTGAAGTGAGTGCTGAAAGGATTGGCAGAATTGCACGTTAATAATGGAGACCAACTGCACTGTAACTCTCAAGGCATCAATGCATTGATGCTTGATGCTGCTGCCACCCAGAGGTGTATTTGTTTATATCTCAAATGGACTGCATGGGATCCACTTCTGTGCAGTCACCCACAAGACTGTGTCATGATAGTTACTGTACAAAACCAAAATGTAGTAAGTCAGTGATCATAACTGCATGCAGCCTTGTAATCAGTGGGTGAATCATTAAAGATTACAGGACTTTCTCTGAAGACACCACTGGAATGTGAAGATTGTGTTAATTCACAACAACAGTGTCTTTGCCATGAATGGTCAGCTGGGTACAAGTTAAAGATCCTGCAGCTAACATCAGTCAGCTCAGCTTTACACCACTAGCAAGGCAAAAGTAAGTAAGGAACTTTTGAACAACATTATTATTTGAAAGACAACATTATTATCAACTGTACAAATAAATACAGAGTGTCTGGTATATACTTACTACTGATATAGCAGACCACCTCCCTATTTTTGCTGCTTACCATTCTACTCACATTAAGCAAGCTGTTGCAAATACTTTAAGAAATTTCAAGATGTAAAATGTGAAAAGTTTTGTTGATAAACTCTCTGGTATCAAGTGGGATACAATTATGACACAAAAATGAAACATCTCAAGTGTAAAATATTTTTTTGTGATGAATTTTTCAGCACCTTCAGTGAATCCTTCCCACATGAAAACTGAGCCATCAAATCTAATGCTTGTAAATCCAGTTTGACTAAAGAGTTAAAAAACATCTTTCTCTAGAAAGCACAAACTATATAAACAGTTTGTGTTTATATAAAGCCCTCCTCAAATTTTTATAATTATTCAAAATACAGAAATAAACTTTTTTTTTAAAATCTGAACAACAACATTATCAAAATATATTTGAAATATTTAAATATTTGACACTGTAGATCATAATATATTATTAAATAAACTTCAAGCTCAGGGCATCACTCGTTCTGAACTGGTTTAAAAACTACTTTCTTAGCAGGAAACAATATGTTGTTTGGAATGGAACTAACTCATCTTACAGCCACATAGAGTGTGGTCTTCCACAAGGTTCCATACTAGGTCCTCTTTTATTTCTTTTATACATCAATGATTTGCATTTGGTATCAAAAGTAGCACTCTTTATTTTATTTGCCAACAACACTAAAATTTTTGTTTCAGATAAATGATGAACATAGGCTGATAACCCGTATAAACATTGTTCTAGACAGAATGGATCTCTGGTTAAAATTCAATAAATTATCCCTTAATGCTAAAAAGAGTGCTTATATGATCTTAAAGCTTAAAAACAGAACCTCATGAGATCACCCCATTTTTATAGCTAATAATTTGCTTGAATATGTTTCTCATGTTAAGTTCTTAGGTGTAATCATTGATGATCAGCTTAATTGGAAAAACATCTGTTATTTGTCAAACAAAGTTGCAAAAAATATTGGTATTTTATAGAGAGTAACACAATTCTTGTTAAGAAAAAACATTCTGGATTTAGATTACTCTATGATTATCCTTTCATATCTTATGACAACATAGTATGGACTAGTACATATAAAACCAGTTTTCATTCCATCTTTTTATCTTTTTCCTTTCATAGTCTCTTTGTAACTAGGTCTCAAATCCACTGTTATCACACCACATCAGTTGATCTTTTATATAGTCCGTTTTATAGAACTAGCCTCAGCCATTTTTCATTTAGGTATAAAGGGCCAGTTGGAACAACTTTTCTGCTTCACTTCGCAGCAACTCCTCATTTCTGACTCAAAAAAATCTTGTACTCTTGAGAGTATAGTACTATGGAAATGAGGTAAACGAGGTATGATAGGGTGTATGAAAGCAGTGCAAATATATGTTATTGTTGTCCTTGTTTTCTTTCTTTTTGTCTGTTTGAAATTCTGGTAAATATGTACAGCTGTTTTTAATTTCAGTGTTAAGTGGGCTCCTTCATCCCACCTGTGCATTTTCTTATTTTACTATATATTCCTTTCTTTTCTTTTAAAAAATCGTATTATATGCACAAATAAAGAAAAAACAACAACATAAAAATAAACCCCCCACGCGCGTTGTATCCGTCTACAGTTCGAGTGCACGTATAACTTGACGCACGGATCGCACTGGGACCGTCGTTGATTTAACTATTCCGACACAGTTATCATTATTATTATTAGTAAAATATATTATAAATGGGCAGTAAACGAATTTGTAAATTCACAAATAAATACATTTACTTGAAATAAATAACGTACGAAGATAATGTCAAAAGATAATGACAAAATGTCCATCACACAGTTTCAGAGCCAAACTTTTCAGTCCAAAGGTTTTCAATTTATAACAAAGAAGAGCGGCAAATTCACATATTTGAGAGCCTGAATGCATACAATATTTGGCATTTTTATTGACTGAAACGATAACAATAACTATCAAAACAGTTGCGAGTGAGTTGATGATATAAATCTAAAATAAAATATATTTAACATTATAAATATTATTATTTTTATTACAGTAACTTTTCACTGGTAGTCATGGTAATAAAGACTGACGTTTTTAGCTGCTCCTATAAAAGCAGAGGCCACAATTCTAATTTCTTTTTGCACCTGAATACTGAACTGAACACTTGACAAGAAAAACTCTTCAACTGTGAAACAAGTGAACAAGTGCTGATTTGTTGAAAGTTAAACACTAAGATAGAAAACATCTCTGTTGAACATCTGGAAGTGAGCAAGCAGCCGTTGCAGTGAGGAAAAAATGCCCTCCTCTGGTCTACTCCGTGAGAAACACCTGCTGACTATAGGCATCCTCCGCTTGCTGGATGACCGCTATGGTAAAACACATTAGACCACATGTTAGCTCTATCATAATTAAATAATCTAAGATATTGTTAAATCAATAAAAATATGAAGTAAGTTATTTGATTTTATTGGTTAAAATATTTCCCCAGAACAAGATAAACATGTTTAACCTGCATTAAACCTGTTATCTCGGTGTAAAATATTTATAGACGATGCATTTTGTTGAGAGACCACGTGACAGGTGAAAGAAATGGGAATATTAATTTGGTGATTGAGAAAAAGTATTTTTTTGAGAGGTGCAGGGACGTCGAGTTTAACATTGAAAGTATAGGACAAAGATGGCGACTGGGCAATTTTTTGAAAAACGCTAAAAGTTGTGTATGTTGCACGCGCCATGGAGACAACGTCAGATATTAGAACTCACTGAAAGTAAGACGTCTGACGTCAGTCTGGTCAAACTGGTTTGTGAATGTGGAGTTGGCATGTTTTCACTGTTGACGCTGAATTGAAATATATCCGGAGGTGTTAGAGCATTAAGTCTATACATTCAAACCTTATGACAAATGTTGCGTTTATAACCTGCTTCTAGCATGCAGCCTAGATGTTAGTTACTCTTAATTATTGAGTATATCTTTTTAATTACTCTAAAAAAGGGACTGTTACAGGAAGTTAATGTCCACCGATATCCGATTATAATGACTGCAGCACTACAATTTCCCCTGGAGGATTAATACAGTTTATCTATCTATCGAATTATTTGCACAGCATCAGTCAATTTGTTTAGATTTTTTATGAGCTGGATTTTATTTATTTATTTGTTGCTTTAAGCTGCTTATGTTCTTAATTAAATGGAACTAATAAATAACTTTAGACAAGACTGCAGCCTCACAGTGATCTTAAATGTCATGTAAACAAAAGTGCAGAAATGAAACAGACACCATCTTTTACATGTTACTGTAAGAGAGGCAGTATATTTATTTCATTCATATGTCACTTGTATCAAGTGTCAAAATCAAACAGCAGGACTTTTTAACTTTTTAATGTTTACAAGATGTTACTAAACAGAAGTTGGATTGGATTTAAAGCTGTTTATTGTCATATTGTGTCGTAAATTCTTCATGCCGGGCTTGAACAACTTAAATCATCTTGTGAAACAATGAATATGCTATTTTGACTTCTTAATTAGTCAAATCATGTTATGACTAACGCGACTGTTTTCCTTTTCTTTACTTTCCATTCAGCTGCTCTGCCTCGGCCAGGACGAGTCCTTCAGATGATACTGACAAACCTGAGGAACCGTCCTCTGAACAGCACAAACGTCGACTCCATGAGGGAGACCATCCTGAGCCTGTACCACAACCTCATCACAGGCTCCAAGGAGTTCCCTTTGATTCCATTCAAAGGATCCTTCCGCACATGTCAGACGGCCACACCCTTCATCCCGGTGGAGCCGGAGGACAGTGAGGACACCCCGCCATACCCTTTAAGGACTGCACCAGTAGGTATTATGGTGCCCACTGTTGGCTCGAGCTCTTCTCCTCCAACTATACTGACTCCAGCTCTTCCTGAGAGGACAGAGCTCGGGGCCCTGAAGGCCGACCGGAGGAACTGTGTCCGCACCGTGGAGAGTGATGGCAAAACCGTGACCAGAGTCATCTCCACTGTGTACTGCTCTGAAAGCACTGAGCTGACCAACCGCTGGAGAGTGAGCGACTACACTGCAGAAGGCCAAGTTCTCATGTCAGTCCTCTGTAAGTTTACCAAAGAGTCCACATATTGTGCAAAGACTCAGAGGAAGAAGAGGAAGGGCACTGAGCAAGAGCGCAGCAGCAGCAGTCCGTCTCCACCAAAGAAACGCCTGAGAGTGTGATTGACTTTTTATCCTCTTGATGGCAGGGTGGCATGACAAAACCTTTACTTTTTACTCCTCAGGACTGGCCTTTGCATCTTGCAGGGCTGGTGAGGCCCCTGGTAGTGTCTTGCACCGGGGCCCATGTAGATATTTGGCACCATATGAAAGATATGGTTGGCTGAGGAGTAAATATTGTATATTTGTGTATAGTTTGTTCTTGTGGATGTAGCACACGGGTCAGTGTTTTTTGTGCGTCTTGCACCTTTCTTTATTTCTTGGAGCTGGCCTGTGTGTCTGACATGGTGAACCTTCTGGGAAAAGGGGGACAGGGATCTCACAAACTGCCTCTTGCCCAATGTGCGCTGGGATAGATGCCAGTCTTCCCCGCATCCTTGGACAACAGAAGCACTTTACATGGACATCTTAACGTTAAATGTGTTTTGCTTAAGCTAGAAACACATCCAACTTTTTGAGTATTGATGACTCATCAGCAGTTCAGACCAGACTTCAGATTTTGGTGTGAGGAAAGAGAATCACAACAGGGAACATTACGGCTGCAGGGACTTAACAGCTGCAGGGACAACAGGGAACATTACGGCTGCAGGGACGTTACAAGGACGTAACAGCTGCAGGGACATTACAACTGCAGGGACAACAAGGAACATTACAGCTGCAGGGACAACGGGGGACATCACAGCTGCAGGGACGTTACAGGGACGTAACAGCTGCAGGGACAACAGGGGACATTACAGCTGCAGGGACAGAGTCAGAGCTGTACAACACTACTGATCCACCAATGACAGACAGGACGAGGAGGGACAGCAGACTGACAGAAGAGGGAGAGGACAGAAACAGCGTGATAAAGACCAGCGATGAAATGAACTCCACCTGCACTTCTCTCTCAGTAAACTCGACCAGCCAGCTGTGGACGGAGTGATAAACAAGCTGTCTGTGAACAATGGAGACAGACGGAAGACGAGAGGAGACGGCATGCACTGTGAACTCTCTCATTTAAAAAGGTAAATACATATTTATTTGTATTATTATTATCAGAACTGATCAATAGTTCTTATTATTTATTTAGTTATTTACTCTCATTCCTCTTATCTGCCATTTGTCTTTTAGAGAGAGAGAAGAGGGACTGAGACGAGACAAGAAAAAACAGCATGCACTGTGAACCATCTTAAATAAAAAGATAAGTATACATTTATTCTAAGTTGTTATCAAAATTCTTATCCAGTGAAATAATTATTGTGGTTGCTGAAGTTGTGTCTCCCTGTGTCTGTCATGTGTCTTCTAGACAGGAAGAAACAAGTCCAGACGAGACAAAAGATGAGCAAAGGAGGCTGCGTACACTGTGAACCCTCTCATTTAAAAAGATAAATATACATTTACTCTATATTATCAGAGATTTTATATTGATCAATTTTTCTTCTGTTTACCTCAGTCAAAGTGTTTATTACGTGTAACTCCCCCATGTCTGTTATTTGTCTTTTAGAGAGCGAAGAGGAGTCAAGACGAGACAAGGAGAGATGAAAGGAGACACCGTTGAATGTCAACCATCTTCTATAAGAAGGTAAACTTATAATTATTCTGTTCTTTTTTCACAATTTCTGTTTTTATCAATAATTCTTTTTATGCCATTGCTGAAAGTTGTTTAATGTTATTCCCTCTTACCCACCTATTTAAAAAGATAAATATACATTTATTTTATGTTGTATGTAATAATTATAGTAATAAATACTTGCTGAAGTTATACACTATTAAACCCTCGTCTGTCTTTATCTCTTTCCAGTGAGGACAAGTGGCTCATGGTGATTCCTCATCAGCAGCGTTGCAGACAGTTTGTTGTCCTGAACGTCACCACATGCAGATCCAGCTGGACTCCAGGTCTCCACAAAGGGTCCCGGCTACATTTGTCAGCCTTTACACGTTTTAAATTGCAATCTCAACAAGGTCTTTAAACCCCTTTTGGTAAACAACAATTATTTTGTTCAATCCCTTTGAAAATATCAACAGCATTGATTTATCTTTTTATTATTATCAAGAAACCAAAAAAGACCAAAATCAACAATTTCTTTACTAACTAACAATTCTTCTGACATGTCTGTGTGGTCTCATGATGAACACCCTTCATATTTGTGTTCAACCTGCTTTTTGTCTTTAATAAACCAAAGTTCACTGGACATCTTACAGTGTGTGTTTGCACTGACTAGAAGAATAGTATTTTTAAGGGTTTCAGTTGGGGATATTGGTGTCAAATGAATTCAAATGAAACATCAGGTTGTAAATAGTCAAAGGGTTCTGATAAATGATATTGTACTGCGTGAGGCAAATGGTGCTCACACCAGATACTTTCTGGTTTTCTGAAAGAAATAGGCCTTTTGTGTGCATAGAAAAAGTTTTAGCTCTTTGAGTTCAGCTCATGTAAAATTGGAGTTGCGTTTTTTCCCCCCCAGCGTATTACAATAGCTTCAAATTCAGTAAACTTTCTGGTCTTCAGTGGCACCTGTAGAGGGTACCGCCAAAGTTTTTTTTATTTCTTTCTGTACTGTACTGGACACCTGTTTGTAACTTAACGTCCATTTAATGACATAACTTGTTATGTAATAAACAGGCAGGTTAGTTTGCGTGATATGTTAACGTTAAATTGACTTTATATCAACGTAATATTAGTAGGAAGTCTCATAATCGCTAACGGAAAGTGAGCTGTATAACGTTAATGCAGTGCCAGGACAGGTAGCTAGCCAGTCGTTAATGTTAGCCTACTCAGCCACAGGTTATTCATTAAAATATACATTTGCCAATTTATTTTTATTGACAATAGCTACAAAGAACTTACTTAGTTCTTACTTACTTACTTTTGAAATGTTGGTTAAGAAGTGAAGCAAATGAACCGCTCGTTATCGCTGTCTATTTTGTTTTTCCACTATGCAACCGCCATGTCTCCCGGCGCTCCTGATTGGTCAATTCTTGGTAGTTTCGGGGGGAAATCTTGGTGGGTACGAGCGCTGATTGGCTGATATTCTCAGAGAGAAATTGACAGTTTACTGAATTTGAAGCTATTCTAATAAATTGCATGTCTGGTGGAATAAATGAATGGATGCTTTCCTGCGATACGAGCGCTGATTGGCCACAGCATCCAAAACTTGGTAGATTCTTGGTAGCAGACGGTAAAGCCATTGGCTGTCATTATCAGGATTAACCTCGATTTACAATTGGCAGTGAGCATGGCCATATGACAGACACGCAGTCTTGACTCTCAGGCGCTTTATACTGCAGTTCCGGTCACATAATGGTTCATTTTATTACCAATACTGTCTGATTTATATCGGAGTCAGCTGATCAACACATCAACCTACCACGCACGAGTACCATCTGAACATAATGCGCCTGGTGTGTGCCACCGCAATGCTTTGATCCAGTACTAAACAGTGAAATAGCCATTCGTTAAAGGAAAGTAGTATGTAGGCTACCAACTCAACCAAAGTAGTTGTGTCCTTGCATATTGTCACTAGAGGGCACCACTGATCTTTAAATATTTTTAATTACATAGAGACTTCGATGCGTTTTTTTGTTGCGTTAAATACCACCTAGGCTACAATCTCACAACTTTTAGAGCTGGAGGATTTGTTGTAGTTTTGAAGAAAGTACTTGTTCCCCTCCTCCCACCCCACGGTCTCATTTCAAAGGTGAGAGGCGAAGTCTTCGCAGGGGATACTGGTGTGAATGGGCTGATCCGTTGATCGCAGGTAGGCTATTGTGGCTGGAGGAGGGAGCAAAGACTGCAGAAAAAAGATAATTTATAAACTGTCCGGGGCTCTTTTGTTGTATAAAACCTCAGTTTAACCTGACTTACGGGTGGAAGTGTGTGCATGGTGTGAGAGCCCTGCATTTTTTTTTTTGTTCGTGATTTCATCCATCAACACCATCGTACGCGTCGGAGCGCCTCGCTGACCCACAGTCGTCGCCACTCTGTCGGATAATGTGGATTATTTTGGCGTTTTTTCTGGCAGCGGCTGGTCCTGATGGGAGCTGGGGATGTCAGCTGCCCTACGACTGGAGACCGCAGACTGAAGCGTGCCGTGCCGAGCTGGCGCAGATCATTGTCTTTGCAAAGGTGTTGGCACTGCACAAGGAGTCTTACAGTGTGTACAACCACCTGCAGTGGGACGACACCAACCTGTTCTTCTCCGCCGAGATTGAGCTGTTGTGCGACCAGGCTTGGGGCAGCATGCTGGAGGTCCCCGCCGGCTCCAGGTTTAATGTCAGCGGCCTGGGCTACTTCCCCTGCTTCTCCTACAGTGTCACCAAAAACAACAACTACTATTTCTTTCTAAGGTGAGAAACCCAGCTGTTCCCTGTTGATCTAGTCAATCGTCACAATAAAGTTTTATTCGTCCCTTACAGAATGAGTGAAGATCCAGTCAGTCCTCCGATCAAACAACTACCACTTTATGCATCGATAAACTTATAATCTTTATGCTTTTGATAAAGTAAAAGAAAACAATCGTGGTTGTGATTCATTTCAAACAAAAATAAACTGTTGTTAATTTAAGCGGTGATAAGCTTCCATTAATCTAATGGATGAATGCCCTGTTGTAAATGTATTTTTACCCTGTCAGGTAAAGGGTTCAAGCACACGAACAAACCCCTCCTCGTTGTTCCAAATCAATGTGCACATGCAAATTACACATTTTATGGCTTCAAAATGTTGCAGACATTTTCACGCAGTTTTGTGAAGACCATTAATAAACACAGCCAGATGCCAGGACTGCCTCCTTTTAAATGGCATGTATTACCATCAATTGCAAAAAGTTAATGAGCAATAATATTATTTGACAATTATAACCGACTGTGAAATGAAACTACAAACTATATTTCCGTCTCTGTAGTCATGGGAAACAATGGGGGTAAGAAATTTTCTAGGGCTCCACCTTCAGTCCCAGATATCCAGTGAGTTTAGTAGAAACTCAATGTATGTGAAAGACCAGGAACTCAAATGTTCATTAACAGTAGTTTAGTTTATTTTGGATTAGACCATGAGGTATACGATCTCACAATGAGACACTTGAATTACATCCTTGTTGGCTCCAGTTTTTGACCCTCTTATCATGCAACTCTCTGACAGTTCAATATTTAAACTGGAGGAGAAAAGTTCTATCAATTAAGTGGCTGAAAAAGAAAGTATCACATTGAATTCAAAGGGGGATGTTTCAATTACAGTATATTCTATGCATAACTGCTAGTCCACCAGGACACACCCCATTTGTGTATTTATGAGTTTATTATAAAATTGATGGATTGATTGGCCTGTTTCTCCAATGAAAACCAGCAACTCTTCAGAACATGTGCAGAAATCTGTCATGAAAGGAAGTAAAGACTCTCTGAGAATTAAATCAATGGTCTGGTCAGTAAGGAAACATTTGAAGCAGAGGACTGGCACCATCCTCACATATTCTTCATCCATGTGATACCTTGTTGATTTCAGGTTAACAGTATATTTAAAAATCTGCCAAACCTTTCACTCAGATTTCAAAAACGCATGTGGCAGGTTCATTCTTAAATGTCTGTGTTGGACAGAAACTACACTGTTACTCAGGAAACGTCTATTGCATTCCAGCCAGTGTAATTACTGAGCCAGACATTTCCCAACAGCTTGAAGGTAAAGCTACAAAGAATTTTCACTTAGGAGAGTTATCGGCATGCCAGCGGTTGGCGGGACCACCTTTTGTCCTGCTGAAACACAACAGTTTGCCGCTCGATGAACGGAACTTGTGCTGACACGTTATATTTCCCTCATATTCTGCTTTTTCTCTCAAACAGATGAAGTGTTAGATATTCAGAGGGGGGCCATTGAAAAGCATTCCTGAAGTTTAATGTTTGGCTGTCCCACATGAGGGTCTGCAGCCGGGTCAACTCCAATAGTATTCTTTATAGCATAAGTTACACCTCATACACACAGAATCACAGTTTTAAGATGTTTAAGATGATTCCACTGGTTTTAGTTAATCATACCTCCAGGGATGACTTTGCTGTCCCCTGTTGTGATGGTGGAAACATCCGGCTGTTATCCCTGTAATCAGCCAGGCGACCACCTTCGGAAACTTCCTGAAGCTATAGTAACAACTGTGCTCCGTTTAAGTGCAGACCTGATGATAATTAAGAAGCAATGATTGTTCCAGGAAACCAAAGCAGTGATTTATTTTGTCAGAAGTTTAGGAATACTCACCCACATTTTCCTTCACAGAAGACTTAATGCCACAAAGGATAGTTCAGATGGGTATTAAATAATCTTTGAATGATTAATGAGTTTTATTATCCTCTTCTGGCTACCAAGGATTTGCAACATTGTCAAGATGTCCTGTGGCCATAATTGACTCGGCTCTAAGTGCATTACTGAACATTAATATTTTTGTTATAATCTTCTGGCCAGAAGTCAGTTATAATTGCCAGAGATCTGAGTATGCCAGTCACGTTTTTGCTGAGAGTTAGATAAAAAAGATTGATACCTCTCTCATATCTGTCTGTTAAATATAACGTTACAGCCAGCAAGTGGTTAGCTTAGCGACTGGAAAGGGGGAAACAGCTAGCCTGGCCCTGTCCAACTTGTTGTTTTTACACTTTTTGCATGGATTAAACAAACGAGATATAAAGTGTTGATAAGTGAGCTTCAGTAGTGCTTATAGGCTTGTATTGTTACCTTTAAACAGAGCCAGGCTAGCTTCATATGTACCATACAGTACCCAAAATGTCAACCTATTCCCTCAATGTATCATTTTCTACGGATTTATAGTGCTTCTAAGTGTTTTTCATAGTAAAAGTAAACTGTGCACAACACCTAATATTCATAAAGAGTACATGTCAACTTTCATGAAAGTTGCCCATCAGTTGGTTGAAAGAAATGGGATATGGCTAAAAAAATAAACATGTTCTGCTCTGTGGCATTCTTGTTAATGTGAGAATCCCCATCATAAAGCAGATCAGTTTGGAGTTTTAAAGGAGTGTTGTTGTGGCCAAACTGCAACACTGAGTGCCAGACACTGTATGAACAAGCCAAAACGGAAAAGTTCTCATCACACTCTCCGTGGACGTCTATTTCCTGTTATAAAAGCCCCAATACCACCTTTCTCAGACCAAAATAGTCTTTCTAATCAATCATGAGAATAATCTCCCAGGAGAGGCCAAATCAGAGCCTAGCATGGAGAAAAATGCAACTGAGGATCTCCCTCAGGCCTTTTATATGAGACAGATTGAGTGTTCTGGCTGAGTTACATATTTGCTGTAAGAAAATATCTCACTACTTTAGGACTTTTATCTTCTCTGTCAAATGAAAACAACCAAATTCCAAACCTTAAAGGGGATGAAACTCATACATAAACTGTCACTCAATATAAAGTTTTTGTAATATGTCAAGGTATGTAACACGTTCCAAAAATGTATAGCATTTTTACAATACATTGTAAAAAAGGGTTTTTATGTCTTGTGCTATGTGTTATGTTTCCATCAATGGTGAGTCAATGAGTTTCCCTGAGTTCCTTCTGACCTCACTGTGCCTACATTTGACTTTTGACCTCCTCTGTTGAAGCAAAACATCAGCTTTCTTTGTGCTCTCTCAACATGCACACATACCCACACATACACAAACACACACAGTCTCTGATAGGGACAACCACATTTCTGATGTCCCTCGAGGGATGCAAGATGGAATCCAGATGTATGGAAACCCGCCGCTTCAAGACTTCCTCCCTCACACACTTCACATTGTAGGAGAAGATATGAAACATGCACAGCAAATCCCTTTGGCTTGTAATTTGTTGGCTTGACTCATCCACATGATGCTTGAATTTGCATTAAAATAGACCAGGGTCTGTAAGCAATTTCGCATAGACGTTTTTTAAGTAACTATTGACTTATGTCTGTTAACTTTATAGGATAAATAGGTAAAACCTGTACATTTGGCTTAATTTTTATGAACCACTGATGACATTAAGTATTAATTATTACATATTTTCTTGTTCTTCTATGTGTGTGTGTGTGTGTGTGCATATGCTTGTGTTTTTACACATGCACAACATTTTACTACACATTGAATTTTGCTTTTGTTCACATCTGTACGAAAACAATGGTTTCTTTTTCTGCCTTGCAGGATGGATGAGAACTACAATATTGTCCCTCATGGAGTGAACTTCCAGGATGCAATCTTCCCAGATACTGCAGAAATCCACCGCATGTTTTCCAGCCTTTTTCAGTTTTCTAACTGCACACCTGGCACTCAGGTCCACAGCTACACGCCGGAGTGGGAGGCTCAGGAGGACAGCCGGGTATGTAGCCCATCAGAAGCACCCCCAAAGCTTAGTTCCTAGTGTTGATAACACGTTTGCCTCTTTTGAAGTGTCTTTCTCACACTCACTTAAGGACTTCTATTTGGATTCAGTTGCTGCTTATTCATGATGGCTACACAAATTATTTGTGAAAAAGAGTGGCGTGAGCCCCATAAGCCTAAAGTATTGTGGTACACACATAAAGGATTCCATATTACATCCTGTTGTTTTCAAAGGAATACTATGAAGGCGCTGGCAAGTTAAACATGTTCTTATCATGGGAAACCAAACACACATTTCCTGAGGTTTTGGATAGACAAAGAACTCATTATGTGTAAAAGGAAAAATCTACTTTAAAAAACATGGGTTTAGCCAGCTCTGTGGCAAACCATTTTGTTGTTGTCTTATTCCCAAAGACGAGAGCCCTAATGCAGAAGTAAGTGACATCACATGGAGACGTGTCCAGTGCAACGACGATGGTCTTTGATAGCTCAGCAAACACTACAGTCAGGTTTGGGTGTCAGTCCCTTAGATCAAATACCAACTGCTGTATTACAAGGATATTCAACAATCAAGCGAGTTGAAATTCATCACAGAAGAATGTTCATGTGTTGAAGTGTCCTTAAGCAAGACACTGAACCCCCAGTTGCTCCTGATTTGGAAGTTGCTTTGGATAAAAGCATCTGCTAAATGCCTAAATGTAATTTAATGTAATATAAAGAAACAGTAATGTTTGGAGACCAGCACAGCCACAATATGATGAGGATGACTTGGATCACGTTCTTTTTGACTGGAAAAACTATAACTCTCCACCTACTTATATAACAAATGCAACAATGCATGCCCATCCTTTGAGGGATACTGAAAGGAATTTATGGAAAAATAGAAAATCACTAACTAAAGTAAAACCAGCGAAAATGGATACATCATAAAATTAAATTACAACTCTTAATCACAAAATTGCTCCTGGATTACATAGGACCATGCAGATTGATGACAGTGTGAGAGTATGTAAAGGTCAGTACTCTTTTTAATACTTATGACACTCATATTGATGCACATCAGATTTACCTGAATTAAACTAATAAGCTTCATCTCCGGTTCACGTCTTGCCGTTACTGTGTACTTGAGGAAAGCTATTTTTTACCTAAACACCATTGGCAAAAACTAACTCCATGACTGTAAATTTCCTGTGTGAGCATATAAATGGTTTCCAGTCCACTCGCCACTGCTTTATCCCCTTTAATGAATGTAAACCTTTGGCATAATCCCCCTGATTTAGGCCAGTCTTCTTCTGTCTGTTTCCAATCATTTGCTGACTACTCAAAAAAGCAAAAATCTGCAGTGGACAAAGAAAATGAAAACATGGTTTGTTTGATTTCCATTAACAGCAAACTTTTGGGTCGGGCATGTGATTATAATTACAGAGCGACATTTAGATATCAGTGCTGCTCTCTTACATCATTCTTGTGATTAAATTTCCTTCTAGAAAAATAAACAGACTTTGTTTTCACTGGTACTGCGCAACCATTGGTTGGACAACTGACCCAAACCCACACCAGGACAGATAACATGTTTTAATCCAGTGTCAACCAAAGTAAATCAAATGCCATAACACCAAACAGTATTAGCCATAGAAACATTATTTTAACAAGCAGGATTGTTCCCACAGAGTTATGGCCCCAACACTGATGCGAAATATTAGTTTTGAAGGGCTTCAAGCATTGCCAATTCTGTTTTTAGTAATATAGCACCATATCATAACAGAGTTATCTCAGGGCACTTTTTCTTATAGAGTAGGTCAAGACCAACTCTTATATTTACAAAGACCCAACATTCCCACCATGAGGAAACACTAGGCGACAGTTGCAAGGAAGAACTCCCTCTTAACAGGTAGAAACCTCGAGCAGAACCAGAACCAGGCTCTCGGTGGGAGGTCATCTGTCTTGACCAGTTGGGTTGAAAGGGAGGAATAGTCAGATTTCTCAGAGAAAGTGGCTGCCCCACAACTTCATTTTGTTCTGGTCAGTTGCTAACTGTTCACTGTTTTACAGGCTAAAATGCTCTCCATGTAACTACAATCATTCACACACAAGATGCATTTCTCTGTAGTTCCTTACTAAGCTAACCATTCAGCTGGATTCTTACACTTATTGTCTATGTGCTCTACTAAACTGCGTTATAGTTCACGTTCCACTTACTCACCTGATCACCTGTATCTCCAGAGCAAGTCCCTGTCTGACCACTGCTTTCAGCATGCCCCTCTCTCCCTGTCTCTCTGTGCTGCCTGCAGTGTGACTACATATTATTTTATCCAAAGAACAATGGCTGATGACCTTGATGACCATATTGATTTGATACACTGAATATTCTGTTTGCATTACTCGTTTTATTTACTTGAATGTAATTATACTGTTTAGCTAGCTAAATAGTAAGTGTATAAAGAACAGTGTACACTGTACAGTAGTAACAGTTACCTGAGACAAAAATAAATTGAAAACAGATAGGAACGACCAAGAATCATATCCGTTGACATTGACTATGAAGAGGATTGTTGTTTTTCCTCTTATTTCTGCATTATGGAGAATATATATATTATATATTAGATATGATTCATTGAGACTGTAACGTCGATTCATAAGCCTTGAGACTCCAAGTTTATTTTTTTTCAAGTTTATGACTTGAGGTAATTTAAATACTCACTGCTGCCTTTTCTATGATAAATATGATAAATTTGCCTTCCCAGATTGAGAGACGTAATAACCACTGGTATATATTTATCTACAAAACCGTGTTGGAAAATTGCCATCTCATATCTCATTATTACTGCTGTGCAACTCTGGCCCATACTTAACCTGCCAAAATGATTGGTTGATGCTTATAACACAATATATCACAACTAGTATAGGAAAGACTGCTTTTTTTCTGTTAGTGCAGTGAACTCATGGAATAATTTGCATTGTCACATACATTTCAAAACCCTGCAACTTCAAAACCATTCTGAATAATAATAATTTACCTGCTTATAACTGCAATTGAGCTTGTGTCCTCTTTCTTGTCTACTATTCTGTCCTGTTTGGGACTCTGTAATTAGCTTACGAAACATGCTCTTTTACTCAATTTACTTCTTTATCAAGCTCTTTCTCATACATGTGGTGCAAGAAAGTGTTTGTTACCAGTGCACTTACTTTGCATGGGTATAATACAACTGTACCTTTTTTTTTGTCTCCAGGTTTGAATGTCCATGTCACATTAATCAAGCACAAAAGCTCATCATTAGCTAAATGTGTTCCACTGTGTCTCATTCTCAGCTCCAGACTGTTTCAACTGCAGTTACTTAAGTATTTGTCCACACTGCAGTTTAGCCTGAAACAACACTGTCAACGGGAACATAGGAAGCAGCAGAAGGTGTCTTGTGTTTGAACAGTGTGTGCCATTTGACACCTTCTGCTTTAGATAACTTGATTGCTCCTGAACTTCATCCTTTGCATTATTACATTTCATACCCCTCTGAAATCCCTTATGGGACATAGATAAAAGCACATGGGAGACGTCCACAGCGAATATTACATCAGGTAATGTACTAACCATTGATGTGGGCCAGCAGCCAGCAGCACATTTTTAACATTTCCTCAAAACCCTCAGCGGTTATTATCTGATGGCAGGGAATATACATCAGTGTTTCACGCTGGCCCATGTGGAAGCATTAGGACCTGTGAAGGAAATCCACACTCAGGCAGACAGGCATGCAGTCAGAGGCAGCTGGAGATCTTTTTTTCACCTGGGAAAGATCCAGGTCTTTGCATCGTCTGTCGCAGGTTCGCAGGCATGTTTGGTTTCATCCCGTGGTGGTGTCTCCATGTTGTGTAACCATTTTCTTTACCTTTATATTTATCTTGGTCCCTGCCTGGAGATACAGTGTTGTCTTTGGCTTATATAAATTGGTTGGAACATAAAGAGCAGCGCAAACAGTACATGGCAACTTTTTAAGCTACATTTCCACAAACCGTTCCTCAGCAAGAAAGTTATAATCTCAGAAACACTCAATGATTAATGTCTTAACTTTTTTTTCTTCCTTTTTCTTTCTTTTAAGGCTTCAAGCGGTCATTAATGTTCCTTTTAGACTCACTCCTACACAAATAGTGGAATATGCTAAAAGACATATGAGCTGTTGGCATTGGTTGTCAGCCCAGCGAGCATGCCAGAAGTGTTCTCTCATTTGACTTATCCAAAGGAAATCCACTATCAAAAGCAGCAGATGTGTCAGGTGCTACGTCATAAAGGCTACAAAAACATATTCAATCTGAAACTAATATGACTCCAAATATGATTTCATTCAAAAGGCAGTTCAAGCTGAAAGTAAGTTGGAAATCTTGCAGAATGTAAGATGACACTGGCCTTCTTCAAGCAGGTAGTTGCAAGTAACCTGAAAGAAATTGAACAACCATTTGACTGTTCAGTGTTTAAATGAGTCACAGTCAATTGCGTGTTTGCCTGAAGTGCACTTAATCCAATGATCCTCATGCTTTTCCAGATAGTTTAAATGCATCACCTGCAAAAAACAATTTAAGTGTACACCCTTTCTCTTGTCTTCATAGTTGCTGTGCTCCGCAGTGCAGAAGGCTCTGTTTGAGGAGGAGGAGAGGGTTAGGACTCTCTCCCAGCAGGTGCGTTCCTTGGAGAAAGCCAACGACCACCTGAAGGAAAAGGTGAAGACCATGAAACGTCAGCTACGCCAGGCTCAACGAGAAATAACAAAGGAGCAACAGACCCTCAGCCTCAAACAGCTCTACGAGTCAAAGACGCCCCAAACTCACCCCGATCAGGACACTACCCAGGACCAGAGGAACAGGCCACTTAAAAAGGTCCTCCCCAAGAAGCTAAAAAACTAGTTTTTTTTGTCTTTTTCTTTAGTTGCTTAAACCACATTTTTGCTCCCCATGAAACATCAAGGACAGAGCGGACGAAAGGATTGTGTTTGGAAAGCTGGGGGGAAGAGACAGCAACAGCAGCAACAATGAACAAAGGGGATCAATTTAGAGTAACATGATGGACTCTACGAGTATTCAACATAATGAATATGCTTATTTCTAAAGGAACATAACACATATGGAGAAACATAACCTGCACAACAAAACGCTGTTCTTTCAGTTTGTGGTAAAATGGACCTGTACCATTGAGACTGTCAACTACAAAGAGACCATTCATGCCTATTTACATCCTTATCCGTATACCTCTAGTGTGTGTGTGCTGCGAGGGGAGGGCTTTTACTTGACCTATTTTGTGTTCCCAGATGAACCAAAGTGAAGGATTAACTGCCTCTGAGATAAAGGGTTTAAATGGTTTTACAGGAGTAAGAGATCTTCATCTTAATCTCCTCAACTCTTATTTCACCCTGTTAGTCCAACATGATCATTCTCTGTGAATCACTGTTGCTGTTGCCCCTCTCAACCCCCAAACTTTTTGCTTTTGTCGTTTGTTAGTTTAATTCAGTGACAGCACAAAACATTTCCTAAACATTGGACAGAGCTTATAGCTGGGGGATGCACTGTTGAACAATAGGTGGACAATGTTAAAGCATTGAAAATGGAATCTCTTGCTTTTTTTCTGTGCTGGACACATTATGCATTGTATAAATATCAGAATTAGTCATGTTTCTCGCTTCAGTCGTCAAAATGCTCCACATTTGGACAAGCTAATGTGAACATGGCACAAATGAGCAGTTATTAATTGCAATGAGTGAAATACATTTTTTCTATCTTTGCCTGCTTTGCATTTACTTGTTTGATATATTTATACCCAAGAAACTATCCCATTAGTATATCAATTCTTTAAATTCAGTGAATTGTTTCCCAAGGGTGCATTTTTTCAAGTTCTCCTTTATGCAAATTGCACTGAATGACAACAGGGTGCTGAGCACTCATTAAGTCCAGCCAGTGAGCTTGGCGTGGTACAGGATTGGCTTTTTCTGTGTCAGAAATGAAAGATTACTTTTATAATACTTTCTGTGTTTGCTTTTCTTGTATTTTTTCTTTCTCTAAACTACAAACATCTGGTTTGCTTCGCCAATAGCATAATCATTTGTGTAACAGTTATTGTTTTTTTAAACAAATAAATGAACTTTTACAAAATGTCCTATGTTGTCGTTTTTAGCAGCCACAGTCAATTTCATCTTCATAACATGCACATGTATGTTACTACTACATCCACCGGCAGCTCCTAATATGCAGTCATCATAACATCTGAATCGACAAAGCTTTCAACATATATAAATCTAACAATAAAAAAAATATTGTGTAAAGTCATAAAAGTAGCAATCCCTACAGAGAGGAATGGGAATAAAACGTACACAGATGCAATCCAGTGTTTTTATGCTTGTATCATTTGCCTCATTGACTTTTCCAGACTTTTCCAATCAGATACAAAAACAATGTATGTACATGTAACAATTTGAACCAGTTTCCTGGCGTGGATGGACACAACAGAGTGACAATATTTGATGTTATTTTCATCTGTAACATCAGTCTTTTAAATGTGTCTAGCCAAACACCAGAAGAAATTGCCTACTGAGAGAGCTGTAAGCAGAAGTTCAGCTGTAACGTTTCCTGCTTTCCATCTATCATGTCATAAATGATAAATGCTTTTTGGTTTGCACAATATGTTTAGTGTAATTCAGTGCTAATAAATCAAAAGTCTTCAAAGAACTGGTGCAAATTCAAGAGCAACATAAATCCTAAAAATAAAGTGACCTTATTTTGACCTCCTCCTTTTAAGCTTTTGTCCAGTTTTCGTCCGGTGCAATTTCAGAAAGAACATGGGACAATTTTAGACGTGAAATCGTCTTGGCAGATGAAATTTTCCACACAATTTCCAGGAGAGCTAAACCAAATTTCTTCCATATGGTGCTGTAGCATAAAACCGGGGGATTGGAGCGGGAGGGCTTGCATATGGCGAGAGGAGAAACAAAAAACGGACACATTTCAAACATGTTTTATGTCGAACTCTCCTGCACCGTTGTTCTGCAGTAAAGCTAGATAGAAAGGGGACATTTACAAGCTTTCTTCCTGCGTATCGTTTGACCTCTTGAGCAAAGAGAGAAAGTGTTGCAGAGGACAGCTCCACGCTACTCATCTTGTCTCCTTGTTAGCTCTTTCTTCTCCCCGTGAAACCTTTGAATCAGACAACCTTGCCTGAAGCCAACTGTCAAAATCTCATGGACCTGGGCCAAAGATGATATACACACACTGCTTTCTCAACATAAACCACGGTGCACAACCAAGCTGCAAAACAGATGTCAGGCAATACGACTGCACAATGGTGGTCCCTTCCAGAAGAGCTGGCTATCTGTGGACATGGTTTATTTATCTTGCCATGTTCTCAAATGCTTTTACTGCCTTTGGCTGCTCTGGTTACATTTACCTTTTAGCATCTGATTACTTAATACAGTATATCTATCTCCCCCCCTCCTCGTCTCTGTGTTCATATTTTCGGAAATTTTCTTACAGCTGCACTTAGTCTTTTTGTCATTCACTGCTCCACATGAAGAAATCCAAAAGAAAGGTTTATAACTTTGAGCTTACTAGCCTGCCATTGGCTCCATTGTTTCTGTAGGTAATTACTTGGGTCTGGACCTGGAGAACCAGTGATTCCTTTTAAGGAAAGAAGATCAGCCCTTTGTGTTTTGAATTAGTCACCCCTGTTACATTAAAACAAGAGTCTACAGCTATGCAAATGGCTCTGTGAGGCTGCACAGTGGCACTTTCAGTTAAATGCTAATGCTAGCATGCAAATAATATTAATGGTTCAACTTGCCATTTCTTGCAATTATTGCTGTTAAATTGTGTCACTTTTATGATTATATTATTTACTTAGAAAATATATTTTGATTTATTTTATTTTTGTAAATGTTGTTTATAATGTTCCTTTTCTCACTGGTACTCGTCTGTGTGTTGGATGGCCGAAAGTCAGATTACCATCTGCTGTAGGCTATCTTGGTACAAATGTATGTATGTTGCATGGTAAAGAGGGCTTGTTACCACAAAGTTGATTGTGGGGGACCAAAAGGTAATTCTGTTGCTACCAGAATAAACAGCTCATCTGAGACAAAAAGTGTCGGTTTGTGTCTCATTAATTAGATAACGCAAGAGACGCAATCACAATGCCAACATGCTGATGTTTAGCAAGTATAATGTTCACCATGTTCACCATTTAGTTTAGCATGCCAAAAATTGGCTAATTGGCAGAAGGCTATAATTGCAGAGGCTGATGGGAATATTTTGCAGGTATTTGGTCATAAAGTGAAAATGAAATTGTGACTTGATGCTCATCCTGTGGAAGACATGCATGTAATAACACTGTTATTACAGTTACATTTACAGTATTACTGTTATTATAACAGTATAAGAAATTTGGCATCATATTGCACCCAAGTGCAAGTCAGCGATATCTTTCCTCTTTGTCAGTTTGCACCTTCTTTCCTTTTGTCTTTAGCTCCACAAAGGGAACATTACCCAGCACCTCCGTGAACATGGCTTCAATTTGAGTGGAAAAGTTTCCTCATCATCTCTTTACACTTGATGAGCTGGACTCTGGCGAGGAGGAGGGGAGTTTTCATTGTTGCCTGTCCATGTCTGTTTCAATAAGAGTCACTGATGACTCTTAGTCACTGTGTGTTTGCCTCTGAGACCTCTGCTGTTCCATTCTAAGTAGAATCACACTACCGTGCTTTTAGTTTCAGTGCCGTACTGCAAACTCAATCTTCAGACCCAAGAGAGGGAAAAGCCATGCAAGTATTCTGGCGAGTCAGAAAGAGTGATCTCAGTGTTTTACTTTATGGCAACAGTAATAACCATAACACCAGATTCACAGTTTGCAGTGGAGAATTTGGATTTCATAGTTTTTGACTAAAAACCATCACACACAAAACTTAACAGAACTTAAAAGTGTGTTTCTATTTAATTGTGTTCTTCAGTCACCACTTCATTGTTTTGGGGTGTTAAAATCTTGTTTGTGCTTCCTTCCATTTTTTCCTCCATTTGGCTACTTCTTTCCCTCATTCATCCTCCTCTTCCCTCCTCCATCTTTCTTTCTCCCTCTCTCCATCCTTCAATTGTAATTATTCCTCTGTTCGTCTGGGTTACTGACGAAGTCCACAAGACAAGCAGGAGGAATTTGACTTCATGTGTTTGCTGTTAGTGCTGCCAAGCTGTTTTTATATGTAATGGTTAGAAACAGAGATGTTAGGTTTATGTTGCGATATTTTCCACCACACATGTTTACAGCATTTTTAAGTGAATGTTCAGGATTTGAGGGTTTTCTGTGTTTCATTCTGGACTGCATGTGATGTTTGCATAGTTTTGAGAGAAGAGTGTCTTGCTGTGGGTTGACTGTTGTTCCTTGTAAATCCACAAGCTGTTTGGGTTACTGGTGAGTGATGTTACTATTTTGATAAACAATGAGGTGTTGTGTGCATCTCAGATGGAAGCAGTTGTGAGTTGGTCAGTGCTTCAGATCTGATTAAGAGCTAAAGTACCATTAGCTGAGCTGATTGGGAGTACACTGGAAGGAAGATCATGTTGTTCATTAACATGGGTTGGCAGTTTGATCCTTGAGCAAGACATTGAACCGCGAGTGGCTCTCGATGGGCAGTGCCAGGCGTGTGTGTGTGTGTGTGTGTGTGTGTGTGTATGTGAGAATGAGGGAATGAGAGGCAAAATGAGAAAGTCCTTTGTTTGTTAAGGTAGAAAAGTGCAACATAAATGCAGTCCGTCTACACTAAAGTAGCTAACTTAAGAAGTGAAAGCTAATTACGTCCTTGTGAAGCAGACACGTTACATAAAAAGGAAACACTTTTTGGAGAACCAGATAATAAAAAGCTAATGTTAGTTAAGGACACCTCACCTATTGGCAGCGCTCTACAGACCTGCTCATTATGAATCTGAATGCCAAAATATTTTGCTTTAAAAATCCTCAATTTATTGATCCATTAATTTTGATTAAATGTATGTAATTGAATGGCATTTTAAGAGGATTAATAGGTAAATTAAAGGATTGTAAGGTATTTTTTATGGATTATATGCATAGTTTAAGGGGTTTTTGGGTAAAAACAACTTAAAATAGACCACTTGATTATACATTAGGCTGGAGCCTATCCCAACTTTACTTTTGGCGAGAGGCTGACAGATAATATAGATAGACAGATAATCAGTCTAATTAAAGGAAAATTTAGAGTCAACAAGTAACCTAACCTTCATGTCTTTGGCCTGTGGGAGGAACCTTCCTGCTACGAGGCAACAGTGCTAACCACTGCAGTGGTGCAGTTAAAGCTAATTAATTAGCATGCATTAGATTAAACAGAGAAATACTCAGTATGTTATTTTTGTTGTTGGTGTTTCAAAAAACACTTGCTTTGAAATTGATTTTTTTGAAGTTTCATTAAATGTGAGTCACTGGGCGTGTTAGGGCAGATTTAATTGCAGCTCTTTCGATCAACAGCACTCTTTTCACCTCGGTACAAATCAACCCAGTATAATAAACCTGAGCATACTGCAGTCTGCAAATGCACAATATGTGTGTGTGTGTGTGTGTGTGTGTGTGTGTGTGTGTGTGTGTGTGAGTGTGTGAGTGTTTGCAGGTAAAGGACTGATAGATGGGACTTCAGTAAGTGAAAACTGTTTGCTCACGATGGTTTTGTGAATTTATTTTGTGGTAAAACTAAAAGGACGGCTCTTATTGCTACATGCATCTGAGTTTGAATAAAGGATTTAGGGGTCAAGACATTAGGAAGCTATTTCAAGCTTTTAGTGTGTAAACAAGAAGGACACTCCTGAAAGTCGCCCCTGTGTTGGACTGTCGACCTGGTCTGGGTGAATGAATGAAACTAGGAAGTCGTTCACATGGACACGCACATTAAACATGTTTCTCTGTCCCTGCAACTTTGACCCCCAGTGTGACCTCAGATGACCCAGAATTCCACTCTGTATCCCGTCTGATGTCTGCTTTGATCCATTCAGTCCTATTCTAGAAGTGCAAAGGTGTTGAAACAACACTCTGTCATGATTTTCCTCTCCATCAATTCTGCTCTTTTCATGTTTTGTTCCTGACAGTGCATTTCGTTTTCATCTGTGTAGTCTGATGGACAGAGTCGAGGAAAACTTCCAGTGTATTACTAATGCAAGTAACATGGAAGTCAACTTTCTGGCGATTTTTTTCTTGACCCTAATTGCAAGCTAAATATTCCCAAAAGTGGAAAATTAGTGGCACTCCTCATTCTGCCACATACTCTCCATCCTGTTTATTATTACCAACTGTAGTTTGCACAGTCATGCAGGACTTTGATGGTCTGCAAGTTTTCATAAACTGCACCACTTTGGCTTCAGGAGGAGCTGCAGTACTCTGTGTTGATGCTCCAAGAAGGCTCAGAAATCCAGTCCATGCTTTCTACAAAGATATTTTTTAACATCTTTTTGGATTTGAACAAACTGGTTCAGATTTCAGGTTGAATCTTTGTAGCAAAACACTTTCACATCGTCTCTCCCACATTCAGAGTGAGTGAGTTGTTCATAATCACTCATCTCCAGGGCATGGAGAGGAGGGTGATCTCACTGTATAGTTTAGTCCCTCGCCCTCCGCTGGGCTCCAGCACCTCAGGGACTTTGACTTGCTCAAACTCAAACAAGCTGGTTTTACTCCTAAAACAATGCGAGGCCGCAGGACCGAGGAGAAATGGAACTGGAAAATCTTTTTTTGCATTAATGATTTGCGTCTGTTTTTTTCCATGTTTCGGTCCAAAGAAAACATTTGGCCAAGATGCTCTAAGTTATATGACGCTGCATCCAAAACAAATGCACAATTGAGATACAAAGATTTCAGTGACTAGGGAAAGAAGGAGAGATGCGTGTGTATTTATTTAGTATTTTTCTCATAAAGCCACTCTAAATCCATCCACACAACTATTTGTTAGTTAAGCTCCGAGGCTTCATGCCGCAGTGTGTATGTTGGCCTGTTCAACACACACGCGTAAGAAAAAAAAAATCCTATCTGGATTACTTCACAAATTATCTAAAGCTCAAAAATAAACATTATTTGACTACAAATGGTTTGTCATTGAATGTGTTGTTAACTCCACCAAAGAGGTTATGTTTTCATTTGTCTTTTTTGACTCAGATTTTGGTGAAATGTTAAGTTCCGCCATGCTTTATGAATAAGGGGTCAAGTAAGCCATTTAGGCATTTACACTATAAAGCGCGTTTTGCATTGATTCTCTCACAACTGCGAGCTGTAGAAGCAAATTTTCTTTTTGCCTGCACTGTATTGGACATGACAGAAACATTATTCATTTGTTATTTGAAATTCCATATCTGCTGTTCTTCTGTGCGTCATTTAACATGAACCGCCACAATTATTTCACGCATTGCGCAATTGCAACCATATGTGGAGCCATGCACGTACGACCTGCGTGCGGTACATAAGTGTAGCATTGCACACACAAATTTGCCAGTGAACATACCACAGGTAGCTGTTACATTTCCCTCCAATACATACCTAGCAAAACATATTAGTAAATAGTAAAATTAGTCTCTTTAACCCAGTTTTTAGGAGACATGGTTGACATATCACAGATGCTGCAAGATTTCCTATTTATAGTTTGAACTACAGAACCATTATGGATTTATATGGCTCACTGGTCAAGAGCACACATGTTGAAGGACATAATAGGAACATAAACCTCCTGAGTGCACTGACAGATAGATAGATTCCTGCTGACAGACATGAGGGAAGTGTGTGTGCTTGCTGCTTCCCTGTGCACACAACGCATTTCATTTCAAACCTTAACTCAACACTTTGACATAAGGTGAAACAGGTAACCTTGAATAATGAGGGGTTATAAAGGGATTTTTGATTTGAGAATATTTTTCCCAAAAGATGCCATTATAAGTCCACTACCTGCAGTATCTTATGAATTATCTTCACAGTTATTAAAGTATAACCTTCTCCCAGATACAGTAGGTCACCTTGGATCGGAGTGACAAAGACTCGTGGACTTGCGGATGCAGTGCTGGTCAGAGATATTCATGTTCGCCCCATGATTCACCATCAACAGGTCGAAATTTCAATTTGTCTAACAGTTTGGTTTGTGACCAAAAGCCTTCAACCTGCAACTAATGATAACACCCTCTGCTGTAGTTTGTATGTGCTAATTAGCAAATGTTAGCATGCTAACACGCTAAACTACCATGGTTTAAATGGTTGACATTCCTGTCTGACAATATATCCACATGACAATGCGAACATCCAAATGTTATCATTGTCATTCTGAGCATGCTGCTGTTAGCATTTAGCTTGAAGCACTGAGTCAATCATATTGTGTGGTTCACTTTTGGCTCATGTATCATGTGTATCTGTATCAAGTCATGCTGGGATGAGGAAAGCACTCTCTTCATCAATGTGCGTCCGCTCTCATATTGTAGGAGAAATTAAACCCATGCATAAAAATATGTGTTAACATTAAAGGTTAAGCCTTCTGTGTTGTGGTCCTGTCCTTGATTTGTTCTATATGGTGCCATGTTTCACTTTGTTTTGTTCCACTCTTCCACATCTAAATACAGCCTACATCTTTCAGCATGCTCTACCTCCATGCAATTTCTCTCCCATTATTTTGAATCACTCCCTTGTTCCTGGTTTGACCGCATCATTTTTACTCTGTCTACTGTCTCCTGAATGAGGCTGACCACCAGTTTCCCTCTCCTCTCGCTCTGCACTCTGGGCTCCAGCAGCCAAACCACAAGCCTCAATTACCCAGCATTCCTTGGAGAGAGAGGCCTCATGTAGCACACTATGAAATTAACATTCATGACAAACCTCTCGAGCCACAAAATGAGAGCAACAGTTGCAGAATTTCATCATTGAAAAAAGTATGACTCCTATTGCATTGTTATTCTAACTTTTACAGGTTTCTGTTTTCTGACAAAAGCTGAGAGTAACTTAGAAAAAACTTGTATATACTGTATATAAAATGTTTTTTATGCCATAGAAATATATAATTTTGAACAAAACAATCTAAGCTAAAAACCAAACCAAACAGTCAACTATACAGCTAATCCATTTAAATCTAGCTGGAGATAGCCACAGTTAGCATTGATTAAAGCTAAATCTACAGATTTTTTCCTTAGCTGTTTCCTGAAATTTAAATATATCAGTATTTGAGAACACAGTCTTGGTACTTACATTTGTTATCCCACATAAATAAAGCAGCAGTGAAATCCAGTCATGAGGATTTCATGAGGTAATAACAGCTATGTTATTATACAGCCATGGTGGCTCTGCACCATGTGCACTGCACTGTTGCCTCACAGCAAGAAGGTCCTGGGTTTAATCCCTGCAGGTGGCTCAGTGGCCTTTCTGTGTGGAGTTTGCATGTTCTCCCCATGTTCACTAGGGGTTTCTTCCATAAAATCATAAAAAAACCCATGGAAAAAACATGCAAGAAGAAC